>CM072537.1:35681367-35682437 GCA_036898165.1 Silybum marianum | reverse complement strand
TAGCATATTGCATGGCCTCCTAGCACGTTTCCCTGGTCTTGGTTGCCCGATCCTAGCATCATGGCTTGGCCTCCTAGCACATTGGCTTGGTCTTGGCCTATGGCTCGGCTTGCTTGTACCACGTTGCACGTTCCTAACATATTGGCTTGACCTCCTAGTACGTTGCCTTGGTCTTGGTTGCCAGTTCCTAGCATCCTGGCTTGGCCTCCTAACAAGTTGCCTTGGTCTTGGCCTATGCCTTGGCTTTCCCGAACGACATTGCACGGCCGTAGCGTATCGGCTTGGCCTCCTAGCGCATTTCCTTGGTGTTTGCCTATGCCTTGGCTTGCCCGCACGACGTTGCACGTTCCTAGCATACTGTCTTGGATTCCTAGCACGTTACCTTTGTCTTGCTTTCCCGTTCCTAGCATCATGGCTTGGCCTCCTAGCACTTTGCCTTTGTTTTGGCATATGCCTTGGCCTACCCGCTGGACGTTGCACGTTCATAAGATATCGGCTTAGTCTAGCACGTTACCTTTGTCTTGGATGCCCGTTCGTAGCAACATGGCTTGGCCTCCTAGCACTTTGCATTAGTTTTGGCTTTGCTTACCCGCAGAACGTTGCACGTTCATAGCATATCGGCTTAGTCTAGCATGTTGCCTTGGTCTTAAATGCCCGTTCCTAGCATATTGGCTTGGCCTCCTAGCACGTTTCCTTGGTCTTGGTTGCCCGATCCTAGCATCATGGCTTGGCCTCCGAGCACGTTGCCTTGGTCTTGGCCAATGCCTTGGCTTGCTCTTACGAAGTTGCACATTCCTAGCATATTGGCTTGGCCTCCTAGCACATTGCTTTGGTCTTGGTTCCCCGTTCCTAGCATCATGGCTTGGCCTAGTAGCAAGTTTCCTTGGTCTTAAATGCCCGTTCCTAGCATATTGGCTTGGCCTCCTAGCACGTTTCCCTGGTCTTGGTTGCCCGATCCTAGCATCATGGCTTGGCCTCCTAGCACATTGGCTTGGTCTAGGCCTATGCCTCGGCTTGCTTGTACAACGTTGCACGTTCCTAACATATTGGCTTGGCCTCCTAGCACGTTG
>CM072537.1:35466367-35673867 GCA_036898165.1 Silybum marianum | reverse complement strand
TAGCACGTTGCCTTGGTCTTGGATGCCCGTTCCTAGCATATTGGCTTGGCCTCCTAGCACGTTGCCTTGGTCTTGGTTGCCCGATCCTAGCATAATGGCTTGGCCTTCTAGCACGTTGCCTTGGTCTTGGCCTATGTCTTGGCTTGCTCGCACGACGTTACACGTTCCTAGCATAGTGGCTTGGCCTCCTAGCACGTTGCCTTGGTCTTGGACTATGCCTTGGTCGCCCGCAAGATGTTGCCCGTTCCTAGCATCATGGCTTGGCCTCCTAGCACGTTGCCTCAGTCTTGGTTGACCATTCCTAGCATCATTGCATGGCCTCCTAGCGTGTTGGCATGGCCTCCTAACACGTTCACTTGGTCTTGGTTTTCCGTTCCTAGCATATTGGCTTGGTCTCCTAGCTCGTTGCCTATGTCTTGACCTATGCATTGGTCGCCCACACAACGTTGCCCGTTCCTGGCATCATGGCTTGGCCTCCTAGCATGTTGACCTCGTCTTGGCCTATGCCTTGGTTTTCCCGCACGGCGTTGCACGTTCCTAGCATATTGGCTTGGCATCCTAGCACGTTGCCTTGGTCTTGGTTACCCGTTCCTAGCATATTGGCTTGGCCTCCTAGCACGTTTCCTTGGTCTTGGTTGTCCGTTCCTAACATCATGGCTTGGCCTCCTAGCACGCAGCCTTGGTCTTAGCCTATGCCCTGGGTTGCCCGCATGACGTTGCATGTTCCTAGCATATCCTAACATGTTGCCTTGGTCTTGGTTGTCCGTTCCTAGCATCATGGCTTAGCCTCCTAGCACGTTGCCTTGGTCTTGAAATATGCCTTTGCTAGCCCGCAGGACGTTACACGTTCATAGCATATCGGCTTGGTCTAGCACATTGCCTTGGTCTTGGAAGCTCGTTATAGCATATTGGCTTGGCCATCTAGCACGTTGCCTTGGTCTTGGATGCCTCTTTCTAGCATATTGGCTTGGCCTTCTGGTACGTTGCCTTGGTCTTGGTTGACCATTCCTATAATATTGGCTTGGCCTCCTAGCACGTTTCCTTGGCCTTGGTTGTCTATTCCTAGAATATTGGCTTGGCATCCTAGCACGTTGCTTGGTCGCCTGCACGACGTTGCCCGTTCCTAGCTTCATGGCTTGGCCTCCTAGCACGTTTCCCTGGTCTTGGCCTATGCCTTAGCTTTCCCGCACGACATTGCACCTGCCTAGCATATTGACTTGGCCTCCCTAGCATGTTGCCTTGGTCTTGGTTGTCCGTTCCTAGCATATTGGCTTGGCCTCCTAGCACGTTGCCTTGGTGTTGGCCTATGCCATGGTCGCCCGCACGACGTTCCCCATTCCAAGCATCATGGCTTGGATTCCAAGCACATTGCTTTGGTCTTGGCCTATGCCTTGGTTTATTCCTTGGCTTACCCGCACGACGTTTCACCTTTCTTGCATATTGGCTTCGCCTCCTGGCACGTTGCCTTGGTCTTGGTTGCCCGTTCCTAGCATCATGGCTTGGCCTCCTAGCACGTTGCCTTGGTCTTGGCTGATCCCTTGGCTTGCCCACACGACGTTGAACGATCCTAGCAAATCGGCTTGGCCTCCTAGCACGTTGCCTTGGTCTTGGTTGCCCGTTCCTTACATGTTGGCGTGGCCTCCTAGCAGGTTACCTTAGTCTTAGTTGTCCGTTCCTAGCAAATTGGCTTGACCTACTAGCACCTTGCCTTGGTCTTGGTCTATGCCTTTGTCGCCCGCAAGACGTTGCCCGTTCCAAGCATCATGGCTTGGCATCCTAGCACATTTCCTTGGTCTTGGACTATTCCATGGCCTGCCCGCATGAGGTTGCACGTTCCTAGCATATTGGTTTGGCCTGCTCGTACGGTGCCTTGGTCTTGGTTGCCTATTCCCTAGCACGTTGCCCTGGTCTTGGCCTATCCCTTGGCTTGCCACAATGTAGCACGTTCCTAGCATATCGCCTTGGCCTCCTAACACGTTTCCTTGGTTTTGGTTGCCCGTTCCTTGCATATTGACTTCGCATCCTAGCACGTTGCCTTAGTTTGGGTTTTCCGTTCCTTGCATATTGGCTTGGCCTCCTAGCAATTTGCCTTGGTCTTGGTTGCCTATTTCTAGCTTATTGGCTTGGCATCCTAGCACGTTGCCTTGGTCTTGGTTGCCCGTTCCTAGCATATTGGCTTGGCCTCCTAGCACGTTGCCTTGGTCTTGGTTGTCCGTTCCTAGCATCATGGCTTAGCCTCCTAGCACGTTGCCTTGGTCTTGAAATATGCCTTTGCTAGCCTGCAGGACGTTACACGTTCATAGCATATCGGCTTGGTCTAGCACATTGCCTTGGTCTTGGAAGCTCGGTATAGCATATTGGCTTGGCCATCTAGCACGTTGCCTTGGTCTTGGATGCCTCTTTTTAGCATATTGGCTTGGCCTTCTGGTACGTTGCCTTGGTCTTGGTTGACCATTCCTATAATATTGGCTTGGCCTCCTAGCACGTTGCCTTGGTCTTGGTTGTACGTTCCTAGCATATTGGCATGGCCTTCTAGCATGTTGCCTTGGTCTTCGCCTATGCCTTGGTCGCGCACAAGACGTTGCCCGTTCCTAGCATCATGGTTTGGCATCCTAGCAAGTTGCCTTGGTCTTGGCCAATGCCTTGGCTTCCCCGCACGAAGTTGCACGTTCCTAGCATATCGGCTTTTCCTCCGAGCACGTTGCCTTGGTTTTGGTTACCCTTTCCTTGAATATTGGTATGGCATCCCAGCACGTTGCCTTGGTCTGGGTTTTTTGTTCCTAGCATATTGGCTTAGCCTCCTAGCAATTTGCCTTGGTCTTGGTTGCCCGTTCCTAGCTTATTGGCTTGAGATCCTAGCACGTTGCCTTGGGCTTGGTTGCCCATTCCTAGCATCATGGCTTGGCCTCCTAGCACGTTGACTTGGTCTTGGCCTATGCCTCGGCTTGCCCAAATGACGTTGCACGTTCCTAGAATATCGGCTTAGCCTCTTGCCTTGGTCGTGCTTACCCGTTCTTAGCATAGTGGCTTGGCCTCCTAGCACGTTGCCTTGGTCTTGCTTACCCGTTCCTAGCATAGTGGCTTGGCCTCCTAGCACGTTGCCATGGTCGCCCGCACGACATTGGCCGTTCCTAGCTATATGGCTTGGTGTCCTAGCACATTGCCCAGGTCTTGGCCTATGCCTTGGTTTTCTCGTACGACGTTGCACGTTCCTAGCATATTGGCTTGGCCTCCTAGCATGTTGCCTTGGTCTTGGTTGTCCGTTCCTTGCATATTGGCTTGGCCTCCTAGCACGTTGCCTTGGTGTTGGCCTATGCCTTGGTCGCCCGCACGACGTTCCTCGTTCCAAGCATCATGGCTTGGATTCCAAGCACATTGCTTTGGTCTTGGCCTATGTCTTGGCTTGCCCGCACGACGTTTCACCTTCCTTGCATATTAGCTTGGCTTCCTGGCACGTTGCCTTGGTCTTGGTTGCCCGTTCCTAGCATCATGGCTTGACCTCCTAGCACGTTGCCTTGGTCTTGGATGATCCCTTGGCTTGCCCGCACGACGTTGAACGATCCTAGCAAATCGGCTTGGCCTCCTAGCACGTTGCCTTGGTCTTGGTTGCCCGTTCCTAGCATGTTGGCTTGGCCTCCTAGAAGGTTACCTTAGTCTTAGTTATCCGTTCCTAGCAAATTTGCTTGACCTACTAGCACCTTGCCTTGGTCTTGGTCTATGCCTTGGTCGCCCGCAAGACGTTGCCCGTTCCAAGCATCATGGCTTGGCATCCTAGCACGTTTCCTTGGTCTTGGACTATTCCTTGGCCTGCCCGCATGAGGTTGCATGTTCCTAGCATATTGGTTTTGCCTCCTCGTACGTGGCCTTGGTCTTGGTTGCCTGTTCCTAGCATCACTTTGCCTCCTAGCATGTTGCCTTGGTCTTGGCCTATGCTTTGGCTTTCCCGCACAATGTTGCAGTTCCTAGCATATCGCCTTGGCCTCCTAGCACGTTGCCTTGGTTTTGGTTGCCCGTTCCTTGCATATTGGCTTCGCATCCTAGCACGTTGCCTTGGTTTGGGTTATCCGTTTCTTGCATATTGTCTTGGCCTCCTAGCAATTTGCCTTGGTCTTGGTTGCAAATTTCTAGCTTATTGGCTTGGCATCCTAGCACGTTGCCTTGGTCTTGGTTGCCCGTTCCTAGCATATTGGCTTGGCCTCCTAGCACGTTGGCTTGGTCTTGGTTGTCCGTTCCTAGCATCATGGCTTGGCCTCCTAGCACGTAGCCTTGGACTTAGCGTATGCCTTGGGTTGCCCGCATGACGTTTCATGTTCCTAGCATATCCTAACAGGTTGCCTTGGTCTTGGTTGTCCGTTCCTAGCATCATGGCTTAGCCTCCTAGCACGTTGCCTTGGTCTTGGAATATGCCTTTGCTAGCCCGCAGGACGTTATACGTTCATAGCATATCGGCTTGGTCTAGCACATTGCCTTTATCTTGGAAGCTCGTTCATAGCATATTGGCTTGGCCTCCTAGCACGTTGCCTTGGTCTTGGAAGCCCATATCTAGCATATTGGCATGGCCTTCTAGTACGTTGCCTTGGTCTTGGTTGACCATTCCTAGAATATTGGCTTGGTCTCCTAGCACGTTGCCTTGGTCTTGATTGTACGTTCCTAGCATATTGGCATGGCCTTCTAGCATGTTGCCTTGGTCTTCGCCTATGCCTTGGTCGCGCACAAGACGTTGCCCGTTCCTAGCATCATGTTTGGCGTCCTAGCAAGTTGCCTTGGTCTGGGCCGATGCCTTGGATTCCCCGCACGACGTTGCATGGGATGGGTTTTATATGAACTATAAACAAAACAAGGCAGCAGAAACTATGGTAAGAATCATATAACTAAACCCTACAAGGAGACCTTAGTAGATGATATTGACAACAAGAAAGACAGAGATTACCAACCTTTAATCCAATCTTGTAATTGGATTGATCCACTTGTAGAACTCGAACACTTCGATCCAACGCTAAGGAAGGTAGTAACCAAAGGAGATTACCTCTAATGGTTTCTACCCAATTTGTCCAAGATTATTAAGAGTACCCAAGTGTAGTAAGAGTACCCACGAGGAACGGAGCAAAGATAGGAGAAAAACTCAAGATTTAAGAATGATTGAGTGGGACCTTTGATTTAGAGGCCATTGACCTCTATTTATAGTGGTAAGTAACTTAGGGCCAAAATTAGGGTTTTAGAGAAAAACCCTTTTTTCATCTTTCAAAGAATAACCAATTAGCCCTTGCACTTTTAATTGGCACAAATTAATTCTAAATTAATTCCAATTAATTCTATAGAATTTCCATAATAATTTCTAATTAATTATTATCAAATAATAATTAATAAACTATTTATCTCTTTCTCTCTATCTTAATTATTCTAATAACCCTTGGACAATTGAGCGCAACCCAAAAAGGACCCTACTATTAATAGAAAGTCATGAGTAATTAGTTATGACGTTGGACACCCATTCCAACAGTCTCCCTCTTGAACAAGTCATTAACTACTATTAGTCGTAAACTAACCAAACAATCAGCAGAGAGTGCTTCCTTTAGCAACTGCCGAACTCTGATTCAGAGACAGCCCTAGATAAGTGATCAGCTTATTCCTTCGTTCTTCATGATATCGTATGAACTGAGTCATGGACATGAATCAATCTCAAGTTCAAGGTTGTTTCCTGGTCTCCGATTTATGAGGACTTTATTAGACTACAAAATTTAACACATCAATCTAGTCCAGGCTGGGCCCAGCACTATAATGTCGTCATCAAATCACCGAGGGGCCCACAAATATCGCTTTTCATCAACATGCAAAAGGAACGAATAAATTTTGACTACATAATCTAAATTTAATCTTCAAATTATACATGGCAATATCTTTTATAACTCCCAGTTACGGTAGCGTTTAGATGTACCAATGCACAACCGAATCATAAATTTAAACTCATGCATCTCCATTTGAAGAATAACAGATGTTATCATCTTAGAATTACTTGTGATTTTAATCCATGAAGTAATCTCTGAGTGCGGGTTTCTCTAATACCTAAATCTCTATTTAAGTACTCATGAGCATTAGATGCATCTCTATGCTATGTCTTTCTCTAAAGACATCAACTAACACTCCATGACAGTCTTAAATCAATACTTACTTCCAAATGTATGACCGACTGTAGATGTTTGAATATTCAGTCGCATTCTCATGCTATGTTTATCTCTATAAACATCGACTTAATACTCGGGAAGTTAAACATGCAAAAAGAAACACAATATTAAATAACTCAAAATGGCAGTTCACTAACACATAAATAATATCTATTATTCATCACCAAATCAGTTACAATTTATTATTGTTACAATGTTTCGAATATCACCTACCTACTAAAACTAATATCTTGTCTCATGCCAATGCTCCTAGCATGCATGTCATGCTTGGTTTTGCTAAGCGCCTTTGTGAAAGGGTCAACCAGTTTTCTTCCGACGATACTCTACTCACTAAGATGTCTCCATCTTCCACTCTATGTCGTACATAGTGAAATTTTCTCTTGATGTGTTTGGTCTTTCCATGATCTTTGGGTTCCTTCGTAAGTGCGACAGCACCAGTGTTGTCGCAAAAGATCTCTATGGGTTCACTGATAGTTGGAACGATTCCCAGATCACCAATAAAGTTTTGCAGCCATGTAGCTTCCTTAGCACCTTCAGAAGCTGCTATGTACTCGGACTCACAGGTTGATTCCGCCACAGTAGGTTGCTTGGAACTCTTCCATGTCATTGCACCTCCATTCTATAGAAACACCCAGCCAGACTTTGAACAACTGTCATCCATATCCGTTTGGAAGCTGGCATCAGTATACCCACTAATTCTAAGCTCTTCACTCCCACCGAATACCAAGAACATGTCTCGTGTATTTCTCAAATACTTGAGTATATTCTTCACTGCTGTCCAATGACTTTCCCCCGGATTACCCTGATATCGACTCATTATACTCAAAGCATATGAGATATCAGGACGGGTACATGTCATTGCATATATGATCGATCCTATAGCCGAAGCATACGGAACTCGACTCATTTTGTGCACTTGATCACGAGTGACGGGACATTGAGCTTTACTAAGCTTTATACCTTGATGAATGGGTAAAGACCCTTTCTTGGAATTTTCCATATTGAACCTTTTCAACACTTTATCCACATATGTACTTTGGCTTAGTCCTATTAGACATTTTGTTCTATCCCGATAGATCCTTATACCCAGTATGGACGTCGCTTCTCCTAGATCCTTCATAGCAAAACAATTTCCAAGCCAAACTTTTACACCATTCAAAGTTGGGATATTTTTTACTATAAGGAGTATGTCATTCACATACAAGACTAGGAAAGTTACAGTACTCCCACTAGCTTTGACATATACGCAGGACTCATCTTCACTCCTAGAAAATCCAAACGTTTTGACCTTTTCATGGAAGCAAAGATTCCAGCTGCGAGAAGCTTGTTTAAGTCCATAAATAGAATTTTCAAGCTTGCACACTTTATTGGGATGCTTGGCGTCTATAAAACCTTCTATTTGTTTCATGTACACATCCTCTGAAAGTTTCCCGTTAAGGAAAGCGGTTTTGACATCCATTTGCCATACTTCATAATCATAGAAGGCGGCTATGGCAATCATTATCCTAATAGAATTGATCTTGGCTACCGGCGAAAAGGTTTCATCATAGTCAATCCCTTGGGTTTGAGTATAACCCTTTGCCACCAGCCTAGCCTTGAATGTGTGTACATTTCCGTCCATGTCGGTCTTCTTCTTGAAGATCCATTTACAACCGACCGTCTTATGACCGGGTGTTTGATTAACCAAATTCCAAACATGGTTATCATACATGGACTGAATCTTGCTGTCCATTGCCTCTTTCCATTCAATAGCCTCAGGGCCTTCCATGGCTTCCATATAGTTAGCTAGTTCATCCAAATTAACAAGTGTTCTATCACTTACTAACGTATCCCCTTCCGCAGTAATATGAAGACCATAGAACTCGGGAGGGTGGCTAACTCTTGCGGATCTACGAAGAGGTAATGACTCGTCGACTGGCTCAACAGGTATTTCTACCCCGGGTTGAGTGCTAGTGCCAACGTTAAGTATTTCATCGTTTGATTCTTGAATTTCTTCAAAATCAATGTTACTCCCACTGACTTCTTTAGCTATAAGTTCTTTTTCTCGAAAGACTCCTCTTTGAGCTACAAACACCACATTTTCAGTGGGTCGGTAAAACAAATAACCATAAGACTTTTGTGGGTAACCGATGAATAGACACTTCTCATATTTGTCAGCAAGTTTAGCTTGGCTATCGTGTCTCACAAAAACCTCACAACCCCAAACCTTGATATGTGCGAGTGAGGGTTTCTTCCCAGTCCACATTTCATGAGGTGTCTTTTCAACCTTCTTTGTTGGTACAAGATTTAGGATATGGGCGGCTGTCTCTAAGGCATACCCCCAGAAATACATTGAAAGAGGAACTCGAGTCATCATGGAATGAACCATGTCTAACAAGGTTCGATTGCGCCTCTCAGCAACACCATTAAGTTGCGGTGTTCTAGGAGGTGACAATTGTGAAACAATTCCACATTCCTTATGATACTCATTGAACTCAAGACTAAGATACTCACCACCCCTATCGGAATGTAGTACTTTAATCTTTATACCCAATTGATTCTCTACTTCTCTACTTCGTGCTTAAACTCTTTGAACTTTTCAAAGGTATCTGACTTATGTTTAATCAAGTAAACATAACCATATCTACTATAGTCGTCGATAAAAGTCACGTAGTAGCGATTGCCATCTTTTGTGGTGGATCTAAATGGACCACATACATCTGTATGTATTAGGTCTAACAATCCTTCACCTCTTTGTAAAGAACCGGTGAATGGTGACTTGGTCATTTTTCCAAGTAAACAGGACTCACATGCATCATTCGATTTAAGTCAAATGATTCCAAGACTCCATCCTTTTGGAGTTGGGCGATCCGTTTCTTGTTTATATGATCAAGACGACAGTGCCATAAATTTGCATGGTCTAACTCATTAGAAGAATCAATAGCTAGCACATTACTCAAGTTATCATCACACGCAACAGATTCATAAACAACATTACAAGGAGTAGCTTTAAAAACAAACAAG
Source organism: Silybum marianum (assembly GCA_036898165.1). NCBI lineage: Eukaryota > Viridiplantae > Streptophyta > Magnoliopsida > Asterales > Asteraceae > Silybum > Silybum marianum. The sequence goes on along the minus strand of CM072537.1, from coordinate 35,664,682 downwards.
TCATCTTTATAAACTAAAATATCTCCATTCAAATTATCAAAATAATAATGGAAACCTTGTTTAAATAATGCGTGAAATGAAATAATATTCCGAGACATATCGGGCGAATAACAGCAATCTACTAACTTTAATCTAAACCCACTATCCAAGACAAGCTCAAAAATCCCCATCTTCGTAACAGGTGCAGAACGCCTATTGCCCATGATGAGATTTAGCTTTCCTGGCCGCAACTCCTTGCTATCCCTTAGTCCCTGTAACACAGAACAGATGTGAATACCACATCCTGTATCAAGGACCCAGGAACTAGAACATTTCATATCAGTGAGTTTGATTAAATACATACCAGATGCAGTGGCAGATGACTTGCCCTTGCATTCTTTCAACCCTTGAAGGTATTTTGGGCAATTTCTCCTCCAATGCCCTGTTTGTCCACAGTGAAAACACGTTGCCTCCTTCGGATCTTTGGAAGGCGGGATATCACGATTAACCATTCTCTTTGACCCGTTGTTGGACTCTCCAACATGGGCTTTCCCTTTCCTAATGGGTTGAGTAGTGGCTTTTCGTTTCTTTCCCTTTCCATGCTGAATGGCATTGACCTGTTCAACAGCAGTTGACCTTGATGAAGCATGAGACCTTTTCATGCCTTGCTCAGCTCTTTGCAGTAGGTTATGTAGCCGCATCATGTTGGTCTCACCATCATTCATATGAAACTGCATAATGAACGGGTCATAAGAATCCGGAAGTGAATCAAGGACCATGTCAATGGCCATGTTTTTGTCAAACTTCACATCCAGCTTCTCAAGTCTTTCAATGAGCCTTTGCATCTTTTGCACGTGGGCACATACTGACTCACCGTCCTTGTGTTGACAGTTTTTCAGGGCTTTAAGAACCTCCAAGCGCTCTTGCCTTTGTCCCTTAGCGAACATTTCGCGAAGTTTCTAATTTATTTCATATGCCCAGCTCTCATCAAACATCTTTTGAGGTTCAGAGGACATGGTGGACACCATGATGCAAGATGCCTTCGTAGAGTCCGTGCAATGCTTGTTGTAAGCATCAATTTCTTCGGGAGAGGCAGTGTTTATATCGATTTCGACGATTTGGTTATCAAGCACGTATTCCTTGTTTTCATAGCGCAAGGTCAATCTTAGGGCACGCATCCAATCAAGGTAATTGGGGTCCACAAGCTTTTCCTTCGCCAGAATAGGAAGGAGAGTGAAACCGGAATTTCCGGTAGGAGTAGGAGGAGGAGGAAGATCATTATTGATTCCAGACATCTATAAGACAAGTGGTTTTAGTTAGTGATATTAAATAATCCTTAATTATTTACCCAATTAATATATATTAAGGCTAGGATCCAATTTCTAACATTCATTATATAAAGAGGGACGCCGTAATTATATACGAATTTAATTTAGGTAGGCATATAACTTGCCAATTTCATCTTTATGAAATTCCTAGAACATTTGAGACTCCTTGTACTTTCAAGGGCATGTTTAGTCTCGGATATGCATCTTACTTATTGTGGTTGGGACGCCGTGGACCACAACTAAGATTGTGAATTAACCATTCAAAACGCGTTGGTACATTCATTCTATTTATAGTTCTCAAATTGATGTGCCGGTTATCCACACACGCTCCATCAATAAACTATAAAAATGAATTGCCACATCATCTTGCCTATCACAGTCTCAAATTAATGTGTCAGTTATCCACACACGCTCCATTAATAGACTATATAGAAATGATGTACGTTTTCATGGGTTTGCATACATATTCACATTTTCCTATGTGTGTCTAAAAAGGGAAATTTATTTTAGATATAGGTTCGAGATTAATACTTTTAATCTCAATATCGACAATATTGGATCCGTTCGATAACTCGCATTCCTTCACACAAAAGGTCGGTGAGCTGGAAACGCAAAGCGTTTTATTAGCTACCATTTTATAGGCAGTTTCCTTGTACCTTCTTATAGTGTTAGGAGATTGATGGGTCCAGTAGTGATCCAACTACGATATATTTAATATTAGTTATACTATATATATAAACAATGTATAAAAACATGGTAGATTTTAAACATTTTAACACTTACCAATTTTTTGATCAAGTTAATTCCAATTTACCATGTAACCTTACAAGATAATATTAATATATAATTAAATATTCTAATCATGTGAGGGTACATGTAAATAATTAACATAATATAATCCTATATGCCGAAATTTAATTAATATATATAATAATTCTATTTGATTTTCTATTAATCCTAATTATCATGTTTAAATCATATGACAATTTAAATTTACCAATTAAACTTTAAATCATGTGAGGACACATGATAATGATTAACAAAATCAAAAATTATCTATATATAAACCCAAAAAAAAATTGGCCATATATATACACAAAATAATCCCTTTCAATTTAAACCTTTTAAATTAAAACCTATTTAAATCTTCCAATTTACCAAATGATTTTAAATCAATAGCCAAAATTAACCAACCTTCCATTTAATCCTCTATTAAATAAATATTGGATAATTGCTATTTAACAAATAATTATTCAATCAAAATCTAAAACAAGTGCTAATATCAACCAACCTAAATACTCTGATACCACTGATGGGTTTTATATGAACTATAAATAAAACAAGGCAGCGGAAACTATAGTAAAAATCATATAACTAAACCCTACAAGTAAACGTTTGTAGATGATATTGACAACAAGAAAGAAAGAGATTACCAACCTTTAATCCAATCTTGTAATTGGAGTGATCCACTTGTAGAACTCGAACACATCGATCCAACGCTAAGGAAGGTAGTAACCAAAGGAGATTACCTATAATGGTTTGTACCCAATTTGTCCAAGATTATTAATCTTCGGAATATCCACCCAAGTGTAGTAAGAGTACCCACGAGGAATGGAGCAAAGAGAGAAGAGAAAAACTCAAGATTTAAGAATGCTTGAGTGGAACCTTTGATTTGGGGCCATGGACCTCTATTAATAGTGGTAACTAACTTAGGGCCAAAGTTAGGGTTTTAGAGAAAAACCCTTGGTTCATCTTTCAAAGAATAACCAGTTAGCCCTTGCACTTTTAATTGACACAAATTAATTCTAAATTAATTCCAATTAATTCTATAGAATTTCCATAATAATTTCTAATTAATTATTATCAAATAATAATTAATAAACTATTTATCTCTCTCTTAATTATTCTAATAGCCCTTGGACAATTGAGGGCAACCCAAAAAGGACCCTACTATTAATAGAAAGTCATGAGTAATTAGTTATGACGTTGGACACCCATTCCAACAGCACGTTCCTAGCATATCAGCTTTTCCTCCGAGCACGTTGCCTTGGTTTTGGTTACCCTTTCCTTGAATATTGGTTTGGCATCCTAGCACGTTGCCTTGGTCTGGGTTTTTTGTTCCTAGCATATTGGCTTGGCCTCCTAGCAATTTGCCTTGGTCTTGGTTGCCCGTTCCTAGCTTATTGGCTTGGCATCCTAGCACGTTGCCTTGGGCTTGGTTGCCCGTTCCTAGCATCATGGCTTGGCCTCCTAGCATGTTGCCTTGGTCTTGGCCTATGCCTTGGCTTGCCCGAATGACGTTGCACGTTCCTAGATTATCGGCTTAGCCTCTTAGCATGTTGCCTTGGTCTTGGTTACCCGTTCCTAGCATAGTGGCTTGGCCTCCTAGCACGTTGCCTTGGTCTTGGTTATCCGTTCCTAGAATATTGGCTTGGCATCATAGCACGTTGCCTTGGTCACCCGCACGACATTCGCCGTTCCTAGATATATGGCTTGGCGTCCTAGCACGTTGCCTAGGTCTTGGCCTATGCCTTAGTGTTCCCGCATGCCGTTGCACGTTCCTAGCATATTAGCTTGGCCTCCTAGCATGTTGCCTTGGTCTTGGTTGTCCGTTCCTAGCATATTGGCTTCGCCTCCTAGCACGTTGCCTTGGTGTTGGCTGCATGGCGTTCTCCGTTCCAAGCATCATGGCTTGGATTCCAAGCACATTTCTTTGGTCCTTGCAAGCCTTGGCTTGCCCGCACGACGTTGCCTTGGTCTTGGTTGCCAATTTCTAGGACGCCAAGCGAATATGCTAGGAACGTGCAACGTCGTGCGGGAAAGCCAATGCATAGGCTAAGACCAAGGGAACGTGCTAGGATGCCAAGCCAAGCCATGATGCTTGGACTATGCCTTGGCCTATGCATTGGCTGATGCTTGGACTATGCCTTGGCCTATGCATGGCATCCTGGCTTGGCGTCCTATCACGTTGCTTTGGTCCTGGCCTAAGCCTTAGCTTGCTCGCACGATGTTGGACGTTCCTAGCATATTGGCATGGCCTCCTAGCACGTTGCCTTGGTCTTGGTTGCCCGTTCCTAGCATCATTGCTTGGCCTCCTAGCATGTTGCTTTAGTCTTGGCCTATACCTTGGCTTGCCCGCAAGACGTTGCACGTTCCTTGCATATCGGCTTGGCCTCCTAGCATGTTGCCTTGGTCTTGGTTGCCTGTACCTAGCATCATGGCTTAGCCTCCTAGCACGTTGCCTTGGTGTTGGCATATGCCTTGGCTTGCCTGCACGACATTGCACGTTCGTAGCACATCGGCTTGGTCTAGCACGTTGCCTTGGTCTTGGATGCCCGTTCCTAGCATATCGGCTTGGCCTCTTAGCGCGTTTTCTTGGTCTTGTCCTATGACTTGTCTTGCCAGCACGACGTTGCATGTTCCGAGAATATCGGTTTGGCCTCCTAGCACGTTGCCCTGGCCTTGGTTGCCCGTTCCGAGCATATTGGCTTGGCCTCCTAGCTCGTTGCCTTTGTCTTGGTTGTCCATTCCTAGCATATTGCCTTGGCCTCTATGACAACTGTCAAATTTGAACTTCCAGGTTAGCTCTTATTAAGTTTATATTAGTGCTATTTTAGATAAATTATAAGATTGGGAGTTAGTTAGTTTATATTGGCCGAAAATTTTCTAGAGTTACCGGGAATTGCTTAGAAAGTCTGGTTCTGACCCGTAACTATCTGAAACGTCCTATATAGTGCCAAATGCTCTAGTTTATACACGAATTATATAAAATATGAACTTTTAATGTGTCACGTATAAAATTATTATTTTTATAGAATTTAATCACTTTTGGGTTTGCATTTTGACGAAAAATGCCAAAATTGAGAAAAATGACATTTTTATTTGTTTTGGGCTTGAGTTTTTTTTTTAATTTGGGTTTGGAATGGGGCCATTAGCATGGCCGCCCCCCCCCCCCCCAATCCCCCCATATAATTTTTTTTTTTATTTCCTCCTCTTTTTGCATGTTGAAAATTTGAATTTCTCTCTAATTTCTCTCTTCTCTCTCTCTAAAACTCAAGGGTTTTCTTCAAAAACCGTCCTTTCTCCTTTAAGTTCCAGCCAATTTTTTCATCAAAAACCCATCAAAGTGCAAGTTCTTGAAGATATTCACACATTTCATCATCCAAGTAAGTAGTAACATCATCTGCACCATTTTCTTGTCAATTTTGAGTGAAAAAGTCATTTTTTCTTGCATTTTTAGTCACATACTTCTAACCTCTGAAATTTTCTGAGTTTATGGAGAGATTATACACCAAAAACATGTAAAAATATTCATATAGTGGTGGTAATCTATGACCCAAACATTTGAATTCAACAAAGTAGGTAAAAATCATGTTGCATGATGGTTTTAATCATTGAAAAGAATACTTTGGTGCTGACAGAATATATATTTGTGTTTGTGTCGTCCATTTCTTGCAAATAACACGTCCAAATGGTATGAATCTTCTTCTAAAAGTTTATTTTATGAGTTCGGGTTCTAATCCAAGTGGTCTCACTCAAAAACATTGAGGTTTGACCGCCCAAATGCTCAAAACAAGTTGGATATGCATCTGGACGTTCAAAAGTAGGTAAACCCTAATTTAAACAACCATAACTCTCAAAATAATCATCCAAATTACTTGATTTCTCTTCTGGAATTTATTCTAATGAGTTACCTTTCAAACGCCACTGGTTTCACTCAAATATATGGTGATTTGGGGTTTCAACTATTCAAAACAAAATGAGTGTGCAATCTGTCCAAAAAAAAAGCTGGTAGATTTGTGCATGCATGTTCAAATGGCCATATATCCTTCAAAACTCAATGAAAGAGGATTATTTTTCTTTTGAGAGCCAATTGAATGAGTTATCTTCTGTTTGCAAGTGAAATCACATGAAAATATGGAGTTTTGACTCTCCAAACACCTAAAACATTTTAGGTATGCAAACTGTAAATCCACCGGAAGATAAACCCTACTTTGTGTGATAATATCTCTTTGATTATGAGTTAAAGTTCATATGAATCTAGTTTCACTCAAATATATGAAGTTTTGAGACATTAACCAATTTATTAAAGTTAAGTGTGCAATTTGTTAACTAATGACAGATGTGTGCATGCAACTTTGTGGTGCCATATCTTCCTCATAACTCATTCAAAATGAGTGATTCTTCTCTTAAAAGTTTCTTTTATTTGTTATGCTTATAATCCAACTGGAAGTTCTGAAAAATACTTAGTAGAACTCCTCAAATGATTGTTTTACTAACAAGGTGTAATATGCCATACTTGTTGTGACACACTGTTTTGTATAAATTATTTGAAACCTTTTTATATGTCCAAAATGCATGAAATTTCGTCACAATGACCTTAACTCAGTAATGTATCACATACAAAAAGATGGGAAATTTTGTCATTTTGGATGTTACATTAATTTGATCATTTTTAGGACTTAAAGTTTCTGTCAGAAAGTGAAACTTTCAAATTGTTTGATTTCATGAATTTTGATCACTTGAAAGACTATAACATTACATTTTCGGTATAATTTATATCATTAAAGAACATATGTGCATTATGTATAACGGGACAATAGTAGACCAAGTTGGACATATAAGGACTTATAAGCACTCTCATAGTAATCGTTAGACATATAAGTGATCATTTGGGTACGTTGCTTTGCTAGGTAAGCATTAGGCCGTCAAGCGGACATCTCGGGTATCTATTTGGAAGTTTTTGGTAAAAGGTGAGTATTCACGACCCCTCTTTTGTAAATGTTTATACGTTTTGGGGTGTAAAGCATGTTGTTTTAAAGGAATTGATTTGATTTATATTGATTAATGAAAAGCATATAAATCATTATGATGAGCAAGTTTATATTACACAAATGATATGTCGAGTTATGTGAATTCCCCGTGTTACACTACGATTTAACTCTGTATTCGTTTGAGCCGATGATATTTATGGATAGCGCTATTTGGTTGACATACCCACCTAACTGCAAGTAGGGGTGCACTTTATCAATTAAGAATGCTCTACACATGTGGACTTTAGGTCCATCGTTGAGGTAGTTCGTGGGGCGTAGAATGTCGTTTAGGCTTAGTAGTGGCTCAATATTTTAATAGCATGTGTAATTATAATTTGTATTTTTTCTCATAAAACTTTTATATATTAAAGTTGATGCGAAGATCCGATTCGCTATTATTATACTTTGCATATAAAACGTTTTGTGCATTTGAAAACCTGGGAACTCACCAACTCTTTGTAGTTGACCCTTCTGTTTTATCATGCATTAAGGAAATTAGAAGGTAACCGATCAAGTTTAGCATGTTTTTGTGGAACACCAATCAAGATTTTATACATGTCTATTTTGTTGAAATTTGTTTATTTAAGACAGAATAGTCAAGTTGTAAACTTTAAAAACTTTCAACTTTGACGTTATAAATATATGTATGGTTGTTGTTTATATTCCTATTGTTGTGAAACCTAGAACTGTTGTACATCGTGTTTTCGCTTTAGCGGGGTGTGACAGGCTTGGTATAAGAGCCTTAGGTTATAGAGAACACCGGTTTTCTAACAAAAACCATACACTATAACCATTTAATCATTTCCTTAGAAAAATTTAGAAATTTAAAAACCTATTACTAGTATAACTAGAATAGGCATCGTTCTAACATATCATAATTAGGCAAAGTCTGATCACCTATGTCTAAATATGGTATGAATGAGAAGGGATTTGGACTAGTTATACTAAAAATCAGCATAGATCAGAAAATTTCTTACTTCAAATGGAAAAATGTGATTTCATGTGAGTTCGCATGAGTATTATAAAATGTTTCTGATATTTATAAAATTATTTTTTTTAATTCACAACATCATGTCGTCATCTGAAAATACCCCGGATGAGTCCGGCTACGTTACCGGCCGAGTTAGAAGAGACTACCCAAACCACAATGACTATGAGCCATCCGAGTTATACTAAAAATCATCATAGATCAGAAAACTTCTTACTTCAAATGGAAAAATGTGATTTCATGTGAGTTCGCATGAGTATTATAAAATGTTTCAGATATTTATAAAATTATTTTTTTTTATTTCACAACATCAAGTCGTCATCTGAAAGTTCCCCGGAGGAGTCCGGCTACGTTACCGGCCGAGTTAGAAGAGACTACCTAAACCACAATGACTATGAGCCATCCGAGCATAGTTACGAGGAGGATACCGTTGACTCCTCTGCTCGATCACCTACTTCCATGGCCGTACCTTCACCTACTAGCGAGGGTACATCACGAGGACCGAGGATGATAAGGACCACTTGAAAGCGCGTTCTCCCCATTAGGAGGGTGAATTTCACGGTTCCTTTCGTACCTTCGGGAGAACCATCCCAGTCGCAATCCCGGTCGCGAAGTGTGACTCCTCCTCCCCCGGCGGTAGGAGTCCCTGTACCGCGACCACAGGGCATGACCATGTTGGAGCACGCATGGGTCTCAGGAATGGCTAATGAAGTAGAGCTCCACAGGATGAGACTGGAGCATTACCGACAATCCTTAGATGACATCCTGACGGTACTGCACACACAGGATGAATTTACGAATAGAGTCATGGAGGTGGCTCTTGATGCTAGAGTGGCAATTCGGAGGATGCACACATACTTAGCATGGACGATAGGAGTTCTAGTGATCTTACTTGTAGATTTTTGGGATTGAAACATTGTTACTTTGGGATTTGTTTGTTTTAAGTTGTAAACAATTTATTATCTTTTTGGAACTATATTTTGAAATTTATGTTGAAATGTTTGATTTTTATCTTTGAAAGTTATGCATGTATTCTTATTCTCGTATATTGTTTGAATGTATGTTTAGATGATTAGTACTAGACGTATATTATATTATACGCTTAAACTTAGTAAGTAGAATTAGTTCGGAAATAGTAATAGAAATCTGATCGAAACTCAATTTGAAATTGTGTTTTAGAACAATGTCGCCAAGGAGACAAACTCCTGAGGTTACACAGCTGGTATCCGAACAGTTCATGGCAGCACTACCAGGTATTGTTAGCCAAGTAGCAACTGACCTGACTACTAACCAAAATAACAACCGAGGATCAGGAGATAGGGAATGTATGTATAAATCCTTTAGGAGTTGTAACCCTAAAGAATTTCACAGAACTAAAGGAGTCGTCGGTTTATTAACCTGGTTAGAAAGCATGGAGTCTGTTCTCCACGTTAGAAAGTGTACCGAGGGAAAAAAGGTAGAGTTTGCTGCCTGTCTCTTACAAGGGCGAGCATTAACCTGGTGGAACACTCAAGTACAAACGCGAGGTAGGGAAGCGGCAAACAGTCTTACGTGGGAAGATTTCAAGAGGATGCTGAAGGAAGAATATTGCCCAAGGAGTGAAATTCAGAAGTTGGAAGCAGAGTTGTGGAATCACGAGATGAAAGGGAATGATATAGACTCTTACACAGCCCGTTTTCATGAGCTAACAAAAATGGTACCACATCTGGTAACACCTGAAGAAAACCAAGTTGATAGATATGTGTGGGGTTTATGTCCGTAAATACGTGGAGATGTTACTTCGGCAAACCCGAAAACTTTACAAGAAGCAGTGAGTTCGGCAACCAGACTCACAAATAATGCTACACGTTCAGGGTTGTTTACAAAAGACAAGGCTCAAGCCAAGAGGAAGATGGAAGAACCCACATGAAGGCAATCTGGGGGAAGAATGGCAAAAATCTGAGAATATCAGGAAACTATGGGATTCAGAATCAGTTAACAGAGAAAGGAAAAGGGGCGTACCCGAAGTGTGATAAATGTAATAGTCATCATGAGGGGAGATGCATTATTGGTCTCAAGTGCAGCAGGAAAGGTCATATTGCAAGGGATTGTAGGATTGCTGAGAAGCGGGTTTGTTATGAATGTGGAAGCCCAGATCACTTCAGGAATAAATGCCCAAGGAGGAATTAGAGGCCAAATACCAGACAAGCACAACCAACAAATCAAGGAAATCAAGGAGGACCGGAGAGGGGTCGAGTGTTCAAGATTGGAGCTGAAGAGGCAAGGCAAAATCCAGATGTAGTCACAGGTATGTTTCTTCTGAACAATCATCACGCATCTGTATTATTTGATTCTGGAGCAGAAAGGAGTTATCTGTCGTTAGATTTTAGACTAAAAATAAATCTAAGACCTCAAAAGTTGAAAGAAGTATATGTCATTGAATATGCCAACGGACAGGAAAGTAGGGCCAAGGACGTAATAATGAACTGCACCTTAAACTTGGCTAATAGAGACTTCAGAATAGATCTAATCCCGATTAAGTTAGGAAGTTTTGACATAATCGTGGGTATGGATTGGTTGTCTAAAAACCAAGCTGAAATTTGCTGCTTTAAGAAAATCATTCGAATACCACTACCGGAAGGAGAAACACTCGAAGTACATGGTGAGAAATCCAGAAGGAATATTAAAATTGTGTCATGCATGAAGATGCGAAAGTACCTAAGGAAAGACTATAGTGCATTTTTGGCTCACATTGTGAATAAAGAGGTCGAAGAGAAGTGCATTCAAGATATCCCTATAGTTCGAGAATTTCCCGAAGTTTTCCCAGATGAGTTACCTGGACTGCCCCCACCCAGGCAAGTCGAGTTTCACATTGATTTAATTTCGGGAGCTGCACCTGTAGCAAAATCACCTTATCGACTAGCACCGTCAGAAATGCAAGAATTATCATAACAACTTCAAGAACTACTCAATAAAGGATTCATCAGACCTAGCTCTTCACCTTGGGGAGCTCCAGTTTTATTTGTTAAAAAGAAGGATGGATCTTTCTGAATGTGCATTGATTATAGGGAACTCACCAAGTTGACAATCAAAAACCGATACCCCCTTCCTCGAATTGATGACTTATTTGATCAACTTCAAGGGGAAACAGATTTCTCAAAGATCGATCTTCGATCGGGATATCATCGAATGAGAGTTCGTGAAGAAGACATTCCTAAGACAGCGTTTATAACTCGTTATGGTCATTACGAGTTCCTAGTTATGCCTTTCGGGATAACAAACGCACCGGCAGTCTTCATGGATTTGATGAATAGAGTATGTCCACCATACCTAGACAAGTTCGTGATCGTGTTTATAGATGATACACTCATTTATTCTCGCAATAAGAAAGAGCATGAACAACATTTAAGGTTGATACTAGAAATGCTCAGGAACGAAAATTTGTACGCCAAGTTCTCCAAATGTGAATTCTGGATCCGAGAAATACACTATCTTGGCCTTGTAGTAAATGAAAGAGGAATTCATGTTGATCCAACTAAAATCGAGGCCATTGAGAAATGGGAAGCCCCAAAGACACCAACCGAGATCCATCAATTTCTTGGATTGGCAGGCTATTACCGGCGATTTATCGAAAGTTTCTCCAAGATCGTGCAACCACTAACGAATCTAACCAAAAAGATAAGAAGTTCATTTGGGGAGAGAAACAAGAGGAAGCATTTCAGCCACTCAAAAACAACTTATGCAACGCACCGATTTTGGCTTTACCAGAGGGAGTGGATAACTTTGTAGTCTATTGTGATGCTTCACATCAGGGGATGGGATGCATACGATGCAAAAAGACAAAGTTATCGCATACGCATCGAGGCAATTAAAGGTTCATGAGAAGAATTACACCACCCATGACTTGGAGTTAGGGGCGGTGGTGTTCGCACTCAAAATCTCGAGACACTATCTCTACGGCACTAAGTGCACCATTTTAACTGATCATAAAAGTTTTCGGCACATTCTTGACCAGAAAATGCTCAATATGTGGCTAAGAAGATGGGTCGAGCTACTTAGTGACTACGATTGTGATGAAGGATAGGATCTTCTTCTTCTTCTTCATCATCTTCCTCAACATCATCATCATCTTCTTCAGCCGCCAAACCTTAAGGGAGGGAAGATCCCGTTCGCTGGATGTACGGAGAAATCTTTTCACCAGGGAACGTCCGGTTGTGCTCCGTAATGAGTTCATTTGCAAACTCTTTGGCATATCTCTCCCCCTCGATGTTATCAAGAGGTAGACAGTGCACCATCAGAGTGCGAACATTGGACTGAATGTCCTTGAGCTTCGTATCTTTTTCCTGAAGCGTAGTCCGATCAGTAGAAGTGAAGGAGGAACTAGCCTCAGAGAGTTTGGTTGGCATCTGCATCATATCGGATTGAGTCTTTTGAATAGCTGAAGGACGTTTGCCTGAGCAGCGACCTTCTGCTCTAAGTTGGACAGGTTCTGGCCAAGGACCCGGTTGTCTTCCTTCAGAGAGAAGACGTTAGAGATAAGGTTGCTGACGTTGGTCGTGATTGCTGGAGTCGCAACGATGCGTCTGAAGATGAGTTCAGCTGACGTCTGAAGATTGTCAACCCTAGCCCTTGTTAGCGCACATTCCCTGACCAGATAGTCAATAGCAGGGAATGTAGGACTAGGAAGGACAATGGGAGGGAGTTCAGCGACAGGAGTGGGAAGTTTGGGAGCTGCCATTTCTGTCTTGACATCTTGGAGCTTTGCAGCACTGGGATGGCCCTGAGGAGACTTGCCCGTTTCCTTGCTGAGAGGTTGAGCGCTAATGATGGTGGTTGTCGTTGTCGCTGAAGAGAAGAGAGAGGAGCGACACCTGATGATGACATAGATAAAGGTGCCAAAAATGCATCTGGATTAGAATACGGGTGAAAATTTTTATTTTTCTCCTTGAAAGTATCATGAGGATTACTCTCAGGGACTTCGTTTGCAGAGGTAGTGTCTTGAGGATCACCAACCAGTGTCTTAGGGTGTCTGAGAGAGACACTCTGAGGTCCTTTTAAATTGGCCTTCCAAAACTCAGATTGTCTAAACAATATTGAGGTTTGGACTGCGTGCATTTCAGCATTATCAGGGATAGGGACAACTATCGCTGAGTCATGTGCTGCGGTGAGGACCAAAGGAGAGGATATAGAAGAAGTTAAGAAGCCTGTGAGAGTAGTACCTGATCCAGCTTCAGGAGAGTTGGCTATAACACCCTCAGTGACCGAAGTCCCTGATGGTGGAGGTAGTGCTGATGAAGCAACAACGGATGAAGAGACCGTTGAAGTGGCTGCGGCTGCTGTTGGTGTTGGTAGTACACCAAAATCAGAGAGAGTGGTCTTTTGAGAGACCATCTTCTTTGCCTTCTTGAGTTTGGTTGCGATGGTCTTTGTATGACCATCGGTTGGTTGTTTCCTCTTAGCAGCAGCAGTGTCCTGGATGCTCGCTGTTGGGATGGGCAGCGAGGTAGACACTGAAAGAGGGGCTCCAATCACTTTCTGCATGTAAGGCATGAAAGGAGCATCACCTGGACATTCCTCTATGTCCAAAGACTTCTTCCACACCACGGAGAAGGAGTGGTCACCGACCTTCGGGTATTCCTCCCCGAAGGCAACTTCCAAGATTGGTACGAAGAACCGCGGGTAAGGGATGACCGGGTGTCTGGTATCAGTGTTGATGCGACTAACATATTGCTAAAGATATAGTCAGCGTAGTCGAGGTTGTGACCGGTGCAGAGAGAGAAGGCGAGATCCTGAAAGTGCTTGCTGGCTTGGTCATGCGAGCCAATCTTTGACCCAAGGCATTGGATTACCTGAGTAAAGATGTATTGCCAGCGAGCAGGCAATCTCTTCTTTTCTACCTTTGACCCACCGTTTTCAGCGATGGATTCTCCCAGGCATAGCCAATAGAGTCCAAGAAAGCGTCGATCTGCATTTTGGAGACGAAGAGCCTTCCTCACAAATCCAGCAGTGAAGGAGAAGTATCCAAGGTCTGGAATCTTGAAGCCGATCGCAAAGAGCACGGTCCCCTTGTCCGTGGTGAGCGTGGTACGGTGAGCCGTCTACCAGAGAGCTTGAAGATGAGAGGAGATTCCCACTGTGTTGTGGATAAACGTGTATATCAGCGGGCACGCCTTGATGAAGGTAGCTCCTTCATTGAAGTGAGGGCGATCAGCGGGTATGTCAACCAATGCAATATAATCGCATGATTTGAAGACAACTTTCTCCATTGGGAAGTGGCAGGTTGGTGCAGCGACCAAGGTGTTGTCAACAGTAGCAGCAGAGGTTTCAGCAGTCTTACTTGCAGAGGCCATTTTTGTAGGAAAAATGGGAACGCCAAAGAGATAAATCATGGTTTTATACATAAATGTATAAACCAGAGATTGGTATAAAGAGTACCAAATGTAAGATTCAAAGAAACAAGTATTTTGATGAACAAGATCAAAATGCTTGTGGTTAAAACAATAATATAAAAGATTATTATAGAAAAAGTAGAAGATAATAAAAAATGGATTAAACTTAAGAAGAAAGTCTTCTGTTCTAACGAAAGAACTTAGAACAGGGTTTTGAAAATAGAAATTTTTTTGAGTTTTAATCCAGATTAAATTTATTTTCTTCCTAAAATATGTGTTTATTGCATTTTAAGAAGATTAAAGATAAGAAGATGTGAAACAAGATGTTTCCAGTTTTAAGTAAAGGTTTAGATCAAACCTTGGTTGTTTTCGAGAAGAAAAACACACAAGTGCGTGTTCTTGGTGTTCTTGAGAAAGCCTGAAGATTCGAAGGTTCTTTTGCCTTTTGGAGAGTTAAGAAAGCGTAAAGAGGCAAATGAGGCAAAATAATTGCTTAAATAGCATGAGGATAGAGAAAGAAAGGAGTGCTAAACGACGATTTTAGCTTTTTGAAAAAGATATGATGACCCAGAGCACGTTCCAAGAAAGGAGATGGAAGGGAAACCTCGCGGTCCGTCGTGTGTCAGAAAAAGGTCTGACATGTCCTTTTCTTATTTTTAAAAGATTTTAATGATAATTATCCATAAGAAAAGTATCATTATTAATTTAAAATCTTCATCAATGACAATAAAGGATTGTCAGTGAGGAGTTTTAATTTCAGAGATCCATTCTTTGATGAGAAAAGATATCAAAGAGTGATAAAGATTAGAAGATAATACCTGAGGAGATGGCCCAGATATCGCTGAATCAGGGTTCAGCGAATGGAAAGTTTGAAGGCTTTATTTGTATCACTTGTTGTAAGTCACTGACTAAAAAATTATTCAGCGTTCAACATACCAAATTCGCTGATAAGTAGATTGAATCTAGTTTCATCAAGAGGCTTGGTGAAAAGATCAGCGGGCTGATATTCAGTGGGTACAAAATGAAGCTTAACTTCGCCATTCATCACATGATCTCTGATAAAGTGATATTGGATCTCAATGTGCTTGGTTTTGGAGTGAAGTACAGGATTGTTAGCAATGACAATAGCACTAGTACTATCACAATAAATAGGAATTTTAGAGAGCTTGAGATCGTAGTCTTTGAGTTGATTTCTCATCCAAAGGATTTGAGCACAACAACTACCAGCGGCTACATATTCAACTTCAGCGGCGGAGGTGGACACTGAGTTTTGCTTTTTGCTTGTCCAACTGATTAACTTTCCACCTAGTAGCTAACACCCATCAATGGTGCTCTTTCTATCTATCTTATAACCTGCAAAGTCACTGTCAGAATAACCAATAAGATCAAATCCTGAGCCTTTAGGATACCGAAGACCTAGATTTGGAGTTCCTTTCAGGTATCTGAAGATTCGCTTTATAGAGATTAGATGGGATTCCATCGGTTTAGCTTGATACGGAGCGCAGAGACATGTAGAATACATGATGTCAGGTCTACTCGCTGTAAGATACAGCAGAGATCCAATCATCCCTCGATAGGCAGTGACATTGACTGGTTTCCCATTGGGATCCTTGTTCAAAGTCAGAGGAGGTTCCATAGGGGTCTTCATCACTGAGCATTGATTCATGTCGAATTTATTTAGCATGTCTTTAACATATTTGCTTTGACAAATAAAGATTCCTTTGTCAGATTGCTTTATCTGCAAACCTATAAAATATGTTAGTTCACCCATCATACTCATTTTATATTGCTTTTGCATTCTTGCAGCGAAACGAGTACACAATTTGGGTCTTGTGGAACCAAAGATAATGTCATCGACATATATCTGAGCGAGTATGGTATGACCTTTATATTTTCTTAAAAATAGGGTTTGGTCAATTTTTCCACGAACAAAATTTTTTTAAGAAGAAATTTAGAAAGGGTATCATACCAAGCTCTAGGAGCTTGTTTTAACCCGTAAAGAGCTTTTTCAAGTTTGAAAACATAACCAGGATGGTTAGGGTCTGAGAAACCAGAGGGTTGTTCAACATAAACTTCCTCGCTGAGTTTTCCATTTAGAAAAGCACTTTTAACATCCATTTGAAAAACTTTGAAGTCTTTATGGGCATCATAAGCTAAAAAGAGTCTTATGGCTTCTAAGCGAGCTACAGGTGCAGAGGTCTCATCATAGTTAATCCCTTCTTCCTGTCTATAACCTTGAGCAACAAGTCTAGCCTTATTGCGAATTATAGTCCCGTTTTCATCTAGCTTATTTCTGAAAACCCATTTGGTTCCTATGACAGTTTTATTAGAGGGTCTAAGAACAAGATTCCAAACTTTATTTCTACGAAATTCAGTTAGTTCTTCTTGCATAGCTGAAACCCAGCTAGGATCAGAGATAGCTTGATCTATCTTCTTAGGTTCAGAGAGAGAAATGAAGTTCACATAAAGACAGATATTACCTGTACCTCTACGTGTTTTGATACCTGCATTGGGATCACCAATAATTTGATTTATTGGATGATTTGCAGTCCATCGCTGAGCTGGAGGTTGAGGAGAGAGATCAAGATCTACAGCAGATTCAGCGACTTGTTCTTCAGTGTCTGGAATAGGACTTGTTGTTTCAGCAACAGGTACATCATTTAAAATCAAATCAGGGGATTGATTTTCAGACGTAGTTTTGTTGTTCACTGAGGAATTTCCAAGAGAGGAATCAGCAACAGGAATCTGATTCAGAGGAGTAACATTCATCCCTGAAGCTGGATGATTGTCACTTGAAGGATTTATAGGGAATTCTTCATCACATGCTTCAGCAGGAGGTTGATTGCTGAAATACGTTTCAGGTTCCCCATAATGAGATCTCATCCAAACATTCAATTCTTCATCATCATCATGAGTATGAGAAGTATGAATGGGACGAGAATCATCAAAGTTAACATGCATGGATTTTTCAACATGTTGTCTTCTTTTGTTGAAGACTCTGAAAGACTTAGATACAGAGGAGTATCCAAGAAATATACCATTGTCTGCCTTTGGATCAAACTTACCCAAATGATCTCTTTCATTCAGAATGTAACATCTACATCCAAAAATATGGAAATATTTCAGAGTGGGTCTTCTCCCATGAAACAATTCATAGGGGGTCTTCTTAGATCGCTTAACTATCAGGGATCGATTTTGAGTGAAGCATGTTGTGTTGACTGCTTCAGCCCAGAACTGAGTTGGTAGATGCGATTCGTTGAGCATTGAGCGAGCCGCTTCAATGATAGTTCGATTTCTTCTTTCAGCAACACCGTTTTGCTGAGGAGTTCTTACTGAGGAAAAGTTGTGAGAGATGCCTTTTTCTTCAAAGAAATTTACCAGAGTGCTGTTTTTGAATTCAGTACCATGATCACTTCTTATGGAACAAACAATCAGATTGTTCAGAACTTCCATCCTTTTGATAAAAGAAATTATCATTTCAGGGGTATCACTTTTGGATCGAAGGAAGAACACCCATGTGTATCTGGAGTATTCATCAACAATCACCAAAGTATATTTCTTTCCAGAAATAGATTGGACATTGACAGGTCCAAATAGATCCATATGGAGTAGCTGAAGAGGAGCGGTCACTGAAGAAATTTGCTTTGACCTGAAGGAGGCTTTTGTCAGCTTTCCCTTTTCACACGCCGAACAAAGAGATTCCTTTGTAAAGGTATGATTTGGGAGGTCTCTGACTAGATCATTTTGAGACAATTCATTTATTGTCTTAAAGTTGAGGTGAGAGAGTCTTTTATGCCATAACCAGTTTATGTCAGTGGATGCTTTAAAGATAAAGCACATGTTCTCAGAGTGAGAACTATTCATATTTATGACATACACATTTTCCACTCTTTTGCCTGTTAGGGCAAGATTATCATTTTCGTCAGTGACAGCACATCTATTCTTTAAGAATAGAACTTTGAAGTCTTTGTTACATAACTAACTAACGCTCAAAAGATTGTTCTTTAGTCCCTCAACGTAGGCAACACGAGAAAACGATGTGGCTCCGTTGGATAGAATTCCATAACCTTTAGTGTATCCTTTGCCATTTCCACCAAAGGTCACTGATGGACCAGCTTCTTCTTTGTAATCAGAGAGCAGAGATTTTCTGCCAGTCATATGCCTTGAGCATCCGCTATCAAGATACCAGATACCTTTGGCACTCTGTATACAACAAAAGATTAATTGTTTAAAGGTACTGATAGAGATATCATAATAGCTTCAAAAGGCACTGGGTTCTTAAAAGAAAAAAAGATCTGAAGAAGTTCTGAAGACACTTCTGAAGAGGTTCTGAAGAAGTTCTGAAGATACATCTGAAGAAGATCTGAAGGAGTTCAGAACCCATTCTGAACTTGTCTGTTATGAATGCTTTGTTACTTTAGTCTTTCTATTGTATGTATAAATAGATAGTTAGTTAGATTGTTAGAACTAATGTTTTCATATACCTTGTAAAGATATATTTTGTAATACAGTACATTCAATCAATACATATTACATTTGGCTATTATCATTCCTGTCATAATCTTTTCATATATTGATATCTTGATTGTTTGGGTCCTAACAATTGGTATCAGAGCCAATTCATCTGTTTTTGAAGATTTGGGAAAGAACTTGTAAGATCTGACAGTTCTTAGTGTTCTTGATCTACAAAATTCAAATTCAACTCAGGTGAATTCTCGATCTTCTAACAATCAAAGTTGTCTAAAGAAATAGTCTCAATTGGATCTGAAACGAAACCACCAACTCTCTTCTTGGGAGAATATCATCAATGGAGAATTAGAATGATTCAATTCTTGGATAACATAGATGAAGCCTTAATGCAATATATCACAAATGGCCCACTAGAGGTATTTGTTGAGATTCCAGCAGTTCCCAGAACTGAATCCACCCCTGAAATCCCTGCATCAAGAATCAAGAAGAGTCCTGGAATGTATAATCCAACTGAAAAGGCTCAAATGAAAGTTGATAGAAGAGCATTAACTTTACTCACCATGGCAATTCCCAATGAGATATTCAATAGGGTTGATAGTTTAACTTCAGCAAAAGCCATGTGGGATGAAGTAGAAGCTCAGATGCAAGGAAGTACAAAGGCTCAAGCACAGAGATTAAATATTTGTGTAGGAACATATGAAAATTTTAGATACAAATAAAATGAATCTATCACTGATACATATCATAGATTCAATAACATTCTGAATGATCTAAGAAGAAATGGTGTTCAGAAATCAAATTCTGAGATAAACAACAAATTTCTGAACAATCTGGGAAATGAATGGTCAAGTTTTTCAGATAATATGGTAACTAGGAACTTGTCTAGAAAGACAATTCATGATGTCTATGGCATCTTGTTCCAACAAGAGGACAAGATCAAAGTTAGACAATATGAACAAAAGAAGACACAAGAAACAGTTGCCCTTCTGAGCAAGAACTACAATAATTCTTTGACCATTGCTACCAAGAAAGTTTGTGAGATCCCAGAGATAACAGTGTGTGATGGGGATGAATCAGATGAAGAGCTTAAAAGGATTTCTGATAATATTGCTTTCATGACAAGGCAATTCAAACAAAGATACAATCAAAAATATCAGAATAAACCTAGATCTGAAGTTGGACCTAAGAAAGGTCAAGATGCTGGTCAATCTGAAACATCTGAACCAGCAAGATGTTTCAACTATGGAAAGCCTGGACATTATGCAAGACAATGCAAGATGTCAAAAGTCAAGAATTCAGGTTATTATGAGAAGAAGCATCTATTAGCAAAGAAAAAGGAGCTTAATCGTGCTCTAGTGACCAAGTATGAAGAAGACTGGTTAAACTGGAGTGATGGAGATGATGATGAAGAAGTTGCTCACTATGCAACAAATTGCTACATGTGTCAAATGGATCCAGAAAACGACAAACAAGACACTGAGGTATTTTCTTCATCTTCTGAACAAAATTCTGAACATAATTCTGAAATGAATACTAAAGATTCAGAAATGACAAATCAATTTCAAAATATGTTTTCTGAATTTGAAACACTCAGACACAGAATTAAAGGTGAAAGAATTTTGGTCAATCAATTCAGAGCTGAAAGTCAAATATATAAAGAAAATTGTCAAGCAGCTGAACAGATTCTTGAAAAAGTTTCTAAAGAAAAACTTGTTTTAAAAGAAAAAATGGATAGTTTACAAAAAGAAGTTATAAATGAAAAATCTGAAAAGGAAATTCTAAATGTTAAGATGAATTTTCTGAATCAAGAGAGACTTGATCTTTATAAAAATATTAAGGAATTGGAAGATTTAAATTTTAAAAGAGGACAAACTGAACAAACTCTGAATATTTTAACTAGTCAGGCTTAGAACTCAAAATTTTACAATATAAAAGCAGGCTTAGGATATAATGACAGTCAAATTTTCAATGAATCAAATACTGGCATCATTTCCAAACCTGTAAACTATTCTTTGCCTGAAAGAATTCCTTTTATAAAATCAGAGACTTTGTTTTCAGAAGAAACACCTCTTAAAACTGGTGAACCAGAAATTATCTCTGAAACAGAAGAAATGAATATAATTTCAAATATTTGTAAATCTTCTAAATCAAATATTATTTCTGAAGAAAGATCAGAAGTAATTGTTGAGTCTGAAATTGTTTCTGAAGTTACTTCTGTAATAACTTCTGAATCCAATTGTGAAAACATTTCAAAAGATACTTCTGATAATAAATCAAAACATGAAGAAAAATATGATGAATTCTCAGATATTGAATCTTTAGAAGATATTGATGAGAATCCCAATATATTTTTTGATAATTCTGATAATGAGTCTACAACAACAAAAAATTCAAAATTTTTTGCATCAAGTATGACTCATAATAAATTTTCAAATCTAATAAATGCTTCTGATTCAGAAGATGATGATGATCAAATGGTGCAAGTCATTGACAAAAATGGCTACTTGGTTTATAAATCTCAATCGTGTATGACTGAAGGAGAAAAATTAAAATCTGAAGTTTCAAAGATACCTTCAGAATTGTTTGATCATGTGTTTTTAAACCAGAATATCAGAATTCAGATTTTTCTCCTACTAATACAAACATATCATCAAATTCAACACCATGTTCAGTAACATCTTCTGACTTTAACACCAGAGTTAAAATTTTTGAACAAGGACAATCCTCAAATTCTCTCTCTGAAGTTCAGAAAATTAACACAAAATCTGAAGATAAACCTAAAGTGAACAAAAGAATTTCTTATACTAATCCTCATTTCTTATCTTTTACAGAGCTATCCACTTTAGTATGGAGAAAGAAAGATGAAAGACTGTCAAAGATTGACAAATTAAAGAGTTTTTCATTTTTACAGAAGAATGATGTACCTAAAACAAAGAAAGTGAATAAAAGAATTTTTGTTGAAAAATCAAATGTTATTGATTCTTATATGTCTAATACTGTTGTAAATACATTAAAGAATCATATTCACTGTATTAATTGTGGTCATCATAATTTTCTTCTTAGCTCCAAAACAAACAAGAGAAATTTGATGAAATCTATTCAGAAATGTTTAGCTACATTGACAAATTCAATTAAACAAAGAAATAGAAATAAAGATAAATCTCAAAGTTCTGAACAAACTTCTGAGTTGAAACATCTGAAGAAAAAGTTCAGAACTTCAAATTTTATTACTAATCACAAAGGACCCATTCTGAAATGGGTACCTAAAACTCAATAATCTCTTTTGCAGATATGTCATGTGTGGGTCTTAGATTCTGGATGTTCAAGACACATGACACCTTTCAAAGAACTACTAACTGATTATCATGAAAGATATGGAGGAACGGTTAGTTTTGGAAACAATGCAAAGGGATATGTAAGAGGATATGACACTTTCATTAAAGGAGATGTGAAAGTAATGAAAGTTTTCTATGTTGAGGGACTAAGACATAATCTTTTCAGTATTAGTCAATTCTGTGACAAATACTGGAAGGTTAATTTTGACATAGATTATTGTCATGTTCTGAGTACAACAAACAAAAATGAATTAACTGCTTATAGAGATGGAGATATCTACACAGCAACATTCACTGCAACTGGTCAACTACAAGGTGTATGTTATATGTCTACATCAATGAAAAATGATAGTTGGCTTTGGCACAGAAGAATGTCACATCTGAACTTCAAAGCCATTTCTGAACTAGGCAAACATCATTCTGTAAGAGGACTACCAAAGATCAGATTTGAAAAGAATTCTCTTTGTTCTGCATGTGAACTAGGGAAGATCAAAAGAAGTTCTCATCCTCTGAAAATACTATCTTCATGCAAAGCTCCACTTGAAATGCTACATATGGATTTCTGTGGCCCAATGAAAACTCAAAGCATGGGGGAAAGAAATACATTCTTGTTATAGTAGATGAATATACACAATATACATGGATTGAATTTCTGAGACTCAAATCTGATACTTCTGAAAGACTGATACCCTTTCTGAAGAAAATTCAAGTTCTTCTTCAACTCCCAATTCAAAAGATCAGAAGTGACAATGGAACAGAATTTACTAATTCTACACTTTAGAATTTTTTGGAATCTGTTGGTATTTCACATAATTTTTCCGCTGCAAGAACTCCTCAACAAAATGGGGTAGTTGAAAGAAAGAATAGAACTTTGGTAGAGGCTGCAAGAACCATGCTTGCATATTCAGAACTTCCTCTCTCTCTCTTTGGGCAGAAGCAATTGCTACTGCATGTTTTACTCAGAACAGAACCATTCTAAACAGAAAGTTTCTTAGAACTCCTTATGAATTGTTAAAACAAAGAAAACCCTCTATTGATTATTTTAAAATCTTTGGTTGCAGGTGTTTTCTAAAGAATGATACTCCACATCTTGAAAAATTTGCACCAAAAGGTGTAGCTGGTATCTTTGTTGGCTATTCTCAAAGATCCAAAGCTTATAGAGTACTCATTAAAGGAACTCAAAGAATCATTGAGACTATAAATGTCAGATTTCATGAGCCAACAATGACTTCTGAACAAAACAGTTCAGAACTCGCACATAAACCAACTTCTGAAAGTTTGGACTCAGAACATAATCAGACAAACTCTACTTCTGCATCTCAAACTTTACTTAAATCCAATTTAGACAATTTATTTCAAGACTTATTTGATATTTCTGTAAATGTTTCTGCAGATTATCAAAATCCTTCTCTTCTCAGAAATACAAACGATCAAGACATTTCAGAAATAAAAATTTCAAATACATCAGCACCACAATTCTCTACCTCAAATTCAGAACTTCCACCTTCTGAAAATGCAACTTCTGAACCAATTCAAGTTGTTTCTGAACCGGTTCAAAATATTTCTGACCATGAACCTCACAGTTCTGAACCAATTCAGATTTTTCCATTTGAAGGGGAGTCTTCAGATTTACATTCAGCTATCAATCATGATACTAAAACTCAAGCAATTATTAATGATTATGATTCTCTGAACAATGTTTCATCTGTTCAACCATTGCCAAATGTGAACAAATGGACATCTAGTCATCCAGTTCATCAAATAATTGGAGATGCATCAAAAGGTGTTCAAACAAGATCTGCAACATCAAATGAATGTCTGTATGTAAATTTCTTAAGTAGCATGGAACCCAAAAAGCCATATGAAGCACTTCAAGATCCAGTGGATTTTAGCCATGCAGGATGAGTTAAATCAATTTGAAAGAAACAAAGTCTGGAGATTGATACCAAAGCCAAAAGGTAAATCTGTCATTGGCACAAAATGGGTGTTCAGAAATAAAAAGGATGAAAATGGAATTGTTGTGAGAAATAAGGCAAGACTTGTAGCTAAGGGGTATTGTCAACAAGAAAGAATTGATTATGATGAAACCTTTGCTCCTGTTGCCAGATTAGAGGCCATTAGAATTTTTCTTGCCTATGCTGCTCATAAAAACATGAAGGTATTTCAAATGGATGTGAAATGTGCATTTCTGAATGGTATTTTACATGAAGAAGTGTATGTTGAACAACCAGAAGGCTTTGTAAGCAAAGAATTCCCAGATCATGTTTACATATTAGACAAAGCCTTATATGGACTTAAACAAGCACCAAGAGCAAGGTATGATACTCTTACAACTTTTCTTCTGAATTCTAAATTCAAAAGAGGTACTGTTGATACAACTTTATTTCTGAAAAAGGAGGGTGATGATATGATTTTGATACAAATCTATGTAGATGATATTATATTTGCTTCTACTAATCCAAAATTTTGTAGAAATTTTGAGAAAATCATGCAAACAGAATTTGAAATGGTCAATGATGGGAGAGTTGACATTTTTCCTTGGTCTTCAAGTTAAACAACTTCCCACTGGCATATTCATTAATCAATCTAAGTATGTCTCTGACTTACTTAAGAAGTTTGACATGACTGATTGTTCAAGTATTCAAACTCCAATGGCCACTGCCACTAAGTTAGAACCTGATCTAAATGGAAAATCTGTTGATCAGATAGAATGTTTGCTACATGTATTTGTGCCAGATATCAAGCTAATCCTAAGGAATCACACCTTCTAGCTGCAAAAAGAATACTTAGATACCTAAAAGGTTCTCCTTCATTGGGACTTTGGTATTCTAAGGATTCTAGTTTTGAACTAACAGCATTTACAGATGCAGATCATGGTGGTTGCAAATTAGACAGGAAAAGCACTTTTGGATCATGTCAGTTTCTGGGTGATAGACTAGTCAGCTGGTCTTCAAAGAAACAAAATTGTGTTTCTACTTCTACAAGCAGGTTTGAGTATGTAGCAGCTGCAATATGTTGCTCACAAGTGATCTGGATGCAAATTCAACTAAAAGACTATGGTTACACTTTCAAAAAGATTCCTTTATATTGTGATTCAAAGAGTGCCATAGCCATCACTGCCAATCCTGTTTAGCATTCAAAAACCAAGCACATTGATGTAAGATATCATTTTATCAAAGATCATGTGGAAAAAGGTAATATTGAAATGTTTTTTGTTCACACAGATTATCAGTTAGATGATTTATTTACCAAAGCACTTGATGAAAAACGATTTAACTTCTTGGTAAGTAAATTGGGCATGATGAACATGTCTATGTAAGTATTACACATCACCTATACTCTAGAAGTTACATTCTGAGGTTTTTATATCAAATTCTGAATACTTTGCTCTTCAGAATTACTTTGCATATTCTGAAGTTCAACATTTCAGATCTTTGCTTCTTTTCAAACTCAGAAGTATATTTCTTCTGTATCTAAGTTGATTGTCTTTTAATACTTTCTTTTTTTTTCTCATTTCACTAATATTTGCTTATTACTTTGATAAAGTTGCAATGATTAAGGGGGTGAATCATAATTGCTAGTGATTCAAGGGGGAGTGGTATTAATTTCAAATTTCTCCACTACTCTTTCTTACATAACAACTATGCATTGGTAAAATAAAGTCTTGCACTTTATATCTAAGAGGTATGAACAAGCTTCCTTAGATAAAATCAGTTTTCTATTTGTTCAAATCTACTTATGAATTCTCAAAATGTTTTACATTTTTCAGAAGTTTATATTTTTAAATGATTTTTGGTCTTCTATGATGATCCAAGTTTAGTTCTGAACTCCACTTAAAAATTCTGCGGTTCTTCTGAATTCTTTCTTTCAGACTTCTGAACCTTTTCTCAGAAGTTCTGAATAAATTCTGAAGTTTTTGAACTTGTTCTCAGAACTTAACTTCCCGTTGATTTTTTACTTAAGCGTGTGCCATGTGTTTTAATTTCGTTGGTTCTCTCTTAAACACGACCGCGAAACGGTTCATTTCTCCTAATAAATGATGATTACTACTCTAATCACATTTACTTTTTGGCCACGTGTCCTTCAACGCTTATCCGGTCATATAAATCAATGGATCCCTCATCATCTTCATTTTTTAGCAATTTTTCTCTGAGAAATCTTTCTGTGTTTATTGATCCTCTTTCTATTATCAATCCGTGTTTTTCCAACATTATGTCTACTTCAAATGCCATGATTTCTACTTCCTCGAGTTTCAATGATAACAATGGATCATCAAGTGATGGTTCGTTCAAGATTGTGCCTCAAAAATTGATGGTTGGATCACTGGAAATCCCACTAAATGATGATCAAATGCTTCAAGACACAGCCACAACTGCAACTCATCAAGCCGGACCTTCAAACCCTATCATTAACCCTAACCCTAATCCGACAACTGCTAAAATTGGGGAAACACAAAATACACCCATTGATGTTGTTTCTGAATCAAATGTTGCTGAAAGTGAATCCCAGACTCCTGATGAAAGTGGTGACCTGTCTAAACTCTATGTACATCAAAAGAAATAACTGTGCACTGAACTTCAAATCTAAAGACTTCATTGATGATCAAGTAATGTTGATTAAAATTCTGAAGAAACATCCCCTGCGCACTCTACTTTCAAGGAAATTCTCTGTTCCTGCTTCTTATCTTCAACAATTCTGGTATTATGCTGAGGTACATGAAACTGATGATGAAATTGTCTCTTATGTTCACGCCTACAAAGTATGCATATCTGTAGATGATATTAGGAGCCTTCACTATTTGCCAAAACCAGATGAGGTTCTTGGGAAAACCTGTTATGATTCAATTCCATCTTCATCAGAAATGATCTCAGATTTTATGAGCTTGGGTTACTCTGAAAACCTTAGTGCTTTGAGCTCTTTTAGAAGAAAATGTTTACCTCCAATTTGGTATTGCTTATTTTCCATTCTGAATACCTGCTTATCTGGGAAGAGCTCAAGTTTAGATCAAGCTTCAGCAAATGGGAGGATTATCTTTCATGGAGTTGCCTTCAACAAACACTATGATTATGCTAGTCTCATTTTTGATGAAGTCAAATCTGCAATTTTGAAGAAGTCCACATTCAACTACATACCATTTCAGAGATTTTTTCAAACACTCATCAAAGGAGCAATGAAGGCTGTCTCAAAAATTCCTGTTCTAGCTCATGAGGTACATGTTCCTATCTTCACTATGGATAGTTTAAGACCACCAAATGCAAAACTTCAATTTCCAAATGCACTGCCACTACCTTCTCATTTAATTAATCTTGTAAGTACATCATCTAGGATTGGGAGTGAGCATTTAGAATCTATGGGATTACCTCAACCCGTAATCCCTTCCCCTGATTCAAACCAGAGTGGTGATCATGCAAGCAAGTCTAGATTTACTAGAAAGAGAGGGGAGGCTGTTCATGGGGGAGAACAACCTCAACAAGTGAAGAGGAAAAATGAAACTGAGAGACTGGGTAGAAGGGTAAGACAAAAAATTGATGAGGGGAGAACACAGGTAAAAGAAAAACAAACCTGTGAACCACCTGTTACAAGTCGGGCACCCACATCTACTATTATTCGACATTCTTTGGTGGATAATATTGAAACAGCCAGTGAGCCCATGACAACCTTGGTTAACCCCCCCATCCACTCACCCATCTCTCAACAGAAGGGTGTTTCAACAACACAAATGGGGCAAGCAGCTTATAATCCATTAGGACCCCAATTGGAGGTTCCTTTTGTTGAAAATGAAGAATATATGTCCCCCCTTCATAGTTTTGAGCACATTGAGTCTGAGTGTCCACTCAACTTTAAGCCTTCTGAACCACTTAATGTGGCATCCATTCACACAAGCACACATCTTTCAGATGTTCCTAAGCAAAGTGTTTGTCACATTGCATCAACAACTATAGATATTCCTATCTCTGGATATCAAGGATTAGTTGGAAGTCCTGGTGGGGTGAACATCACAAAAGCTCCATTCACAAAATCACATGTGGTTCATGAAGCCTTTGTGGCTCATACAGGCCAACCTTCTTCTGAAGGTCTGAAAACAAGTTCATCTGTTGATCTTGGCATCTTACCCACATCTTCTGAATTCACAGAATTCAAAGATTTATGTACTTCTGAATTTGCAAAGATTCAGAAGGATATCAAGGAATTGACGGATAAAACCAAAAAGGTGTTGGAGGATAGGTTGGAACAACATGGGGAAAGTATGGTGAACAGACTGAATGATTTTCAAATCCAGTCTTCTAATGATCTGAATATTTTTAAACAAGCACTTCTGACAGCTTTTTCTGAAGTGGCTTCATCAGTTTCTTCTCTGAAAGATTCTCAGACTTCTTCTTCTTCTACTCAACCAGTTTATGCAACAAAAGATGACATTTCTCAGATTCTACATCAGCTATCATCCATTCAGAGTTCTCAGACAGAGTTAAGCACAAGATTATCTGCTCTAGAATGCAGATCTCAATCAGATACTTTTAAAAGGAGTCTTGATGATCAAGATCCTGATAATCAAGAGGGGGAGAAAAGACAGAGAGTATCTGAACCAGAAACTAATGTAAATGATCAAGTTCAAAATTTCGAGAAGACCTGCGAAGATACTCGAGAATGTTGGTGAAGAATCAAATAAAGTCTCGAAGCTATAGAAGATATTTTATACGCGAACATGAGGCACAAGAGACAAATGATCATTCTTCGAAGAAATGATAGAAGAAGGGTATGAAACAGAAAAGTTATCTCTTGATTCTGAAGGTAACTTGGGCTCAGATAACACAGATATAATTCCAGACTCTAATGAAGAAATGCTAAGGGAATACCTTGCTTTTGAAGATGTCATTGGAGAACCAAGTGATCTTTCTGATGTGATCATGTTTGAAGAGGATATGATTGGTGTAAATATGGGAGAAAGCTCAGAAGAAATAAAAGCTTTAGTAATTTGGAAGCCTCAGCAACTTCTGAGTGAAGAGTTCAGAAGTGCTTCGAAAGATTATGGAATATTACCGAATCAATTGTTGGGTGCATGTCTTTCTGAACTATCCAAGAAGTCTGGAGTGTAGACTTTTGGACAACAGATTTTCTATCTTCAGAAATTTTCTTGAACAACCAGATGAAAGAGTTGAATTGGAATTTGATTTAGCTCATATGGAAGGAGTTGAAATTGTTGATGAAATTCTAATTGCTTTCTCAGGAAAATTTGAAGTTAGGATCAGACCTTGTATTATCATTCCTAAAATAGATCTTCCAGTACTTGAAGAACCTGTATTGAATTAAGTGTTTGAAAAGGAAAATGTGTTTATTTCTGGAGAAAGCGGCCTGATATTTCCTGAAGACACTTATTGCTTCATATACAAAAGAAGTATGCAGTTTGCAAAGTTGGAAGACTTTCTGAATGATGAATGGTCTGAAGATCATATTGTTCAAGTGAAGAACTTTATTCAGAATCATGGTGTTCAGAATTTTCATGATTCAACTTTAATAAAGAAGATCGGATGCATATCAAAATCAATTCGAATGATTTGACTATATTCGAGATTTGGAGCAGAAAGAAGAGATGGTACTTTGTGTGAATTCACTCAGTTTGATGTTTACAAGCTAAGACTACAAGATAAGTTGGCAATCTTGTCTTTTTGTGTTAACTCAGGTAAATCTGAGTTACTCTCAGAGATTAGAAGAATCTTGGGAATATATATAAGGAATCTCATAAAGCATGATTTTTAGTTTGCTTTGGAATACAGACTTAACACAGTAAATCTGTTGGAACCTGTATATATTGAAAGGTTTGGGCTGAAAAGATTGTTCACTAATCCAGATATTGGGTTCATGTATCTTGTTGAAGGAATCTCTAAGACATTTGTTGTATACGATATTCCAAAGTATTCTACATCCTCCCTCAAATGGCTTCGAACTACATGACAGATTTTATTGAAGAATCTGACATCAAAGAAGAAATTATCTATCTGATCAAAGAAAGAATAAATTTTAGAGAGTTTGTGAGAAAGAGTTATCTAGCTGGTCACAAGAATGTAAACAAGATAAGAGGAGCAGATTATTTACTAAGTGATGCTTATGACCTCAAGATCCATACAAAGAGGCAAGACATGGAAGAAATTCAGAAGTACACTCTGAATCTTGAAAGTTCAGAAGTAAGTCAAAAAGAAAAAGAAAAAGAAAAGGAAGAAGTTTTTGAAAATATTTCTGAAAAGTTGGTTCCTGAATAGCAAATACCTGAAGAGGAACAACTACAAGTGCAAAGAATAGAAGAAAGTGCTTTCACCATGTTCCTTGAATATTTCCATCCAGAAATGTTCATGGAATATGAACAAAAATTCAACTATATAGATTGCTGGATTCAAAAGCCTTTTGGTTGGAAACAATGGTACTCAGATATCATCAGAAAGATAAGGATTCCAATCAATGAAGCAAGGAAAGATAGTCCTGTGATCAAAGTGATTAATGCTGATTTAAAGACAAGACAGAATTACAAATATGCATTCTTTACTGTTGAACGACAAAATGGTGAGATTTCTACCTTTTCAGAATGTTTACCTCAGAGATCTTCTCAGAGTTTACAGAAGTCTTTATCCCTTCCATGACTCGATCACCATGTTCAGAAAATCTTTTCCAGTGCTTAGAGATGGATTATACAGAGAATTTATATGGGCTGCAAAGACTGATTTCCAAGTTGCTTATGTTCTAAACAAGAAACAAGTACACTTAAGCAAACCAAATCTGAGTCTACCAGATATTCAGAATTTGAAGAAAAGCACTTTAGTAATTCATCCTCTTGGCTTCGTTTGTAAATGCTTTCAGGAACTATTATTTGTGAGATTTGAAGAACTCCACAAATGTTGCAATGGAACTCTCATGGCAATCAGAGATCGTTTGGTAAAAAGACAGAATAGAAGACCAAAGAATCTGAGCAATGAAGATTGGGAGAAGCACAAGAAACTCGCAAAAGAAATGGTTAGAGTTGCTGAATCCTTACTTGAATACAGAAGACTAATTCTGAAGGATGTAAGAGAAATTCTGAATTTCTGGAAGTATGATATGAACTTTTGAAGCTAAGGGGAAGATTGATAGAGATATCATAATAGCTTCAAAAGGCACTGGGTTCTTAAAAGAGAAAAAGATCTGAAGAAGTTCTGAAGACACTTCTGAAGAGGTTCTGAAGAAGTTCTGAAGATACAACTGAAGAAGATCTGAAGGAGTTCAGAACCCATTCTGAACTTGTTTGTTATGAATGCTTTGTTACTTTAGTCTTTCTATTGTATGTATAAATATATAGTTAGTTAGATTGTTCGAACTAATGTTTTCATATACCTTGTAAAGATATATTCTGTAATACAGTACATTCAATCAATACATATTACATTTGGCTATTATCATTCCTGTCATAATCTTTTCATATATTGATATCTTGATTGTTTGGGTCCTAACAGGTACCCATACTACTATGGTCCTGCTTGGTTAGATAAAGGATTGGCGGAGGAGCTACTAGCTGAAGAACTCTCTTCAGTGGATATCTTCACCTTGTGGGTTTTGCAACCTTGGTGGATTTCACTCTCGTTGATTTATCAGCTTGAGCTACTTTCTTTCCCTGAGCTAGTTTATCAGCTCTAGTAGCGTTAGGACATTTACTTGCAATGTCGGTAGTTTCACCACAGTGATAGCGCTTCCTATATTTAAAGGGTTTGGAATTCAGAGAGAAAGAAGGAACTTTTTCAGGGATAGGACCAAAAACTCCTTTATCCATAGTCCTTGGAGGTATGACAACCTTTTCAGGGGTAGGAGTGAGA
Organism: Silybum marianum; assembly: GCA_036898165.1. Lineage (NCBI taxonomy): Eukaryota > Viridiplantae > Streptophyta > Magnoliopsida > Asterales > Asteraceae > Silybum > Silybum marianum. The sequence goes on along the minus strand of CM072537.1, from coordinate 35,632,568 downwards.
TCTATCTTAATTCTGGGGGTTGGTCTCTGAGAAAAGTCAGAGCCCTTCTTCCCGGATATAGAATTTCTCTCTGAGAATTTCTTGTTCCTATTCTGAACGATTTTATTCTTAGGAACTTGGTCAAGAAACTCGTTCTTGATTACCTTCTTAGAATTTATCACAAGAAACTTCTCTTTAATAGAAGAGGAAGAAGTTGAAGAAGAAGGATCAGGGATAGAAGAAACAAACATTCCAAATTTGAGCATGGAACGATCATTCTCTGATTCTTCCTTTTCAGGGTTAAAGCCTAACCCACTTCTTACTTTCATAGGTATTTGGGCATTGATGATCTTATTTACTTTTTCAAAAGCTTTACACCATCCTTTGATGGTTGCCTTTTCAGACTTAAGATCAGCGATAGCCTTTTCCCTATCAGTAATAGCTTGCTGCTTCTCGATGCTTATGGTTTGATTTGCAGAGACTTGATCCTTGAGAATTTCCTCAATTTTAGAAAGTTCTTTGATTCTTATATGGCAATTTTTTAATTGCTCAGATAAATCAGTGTTAATTTTCTCGGCCTTAATCTTTCCATTTAAAGCATTATAAAAATCAACAGTCATAGCATCGAGAGCTGACAAGTTATCAGTTTCAGAGAGTAAAGAGATAGAGGGAATAGTTACCTTAGTAGAAGGGGACTCAGAGGAAGAAGTTTCAGTAGCTTCTTCAGCGTCCTCTATTCTTGCCATTAGACACAAGAAGGCGAGATCTTCTTCATCAGAGCCAGACTCTTCAGAGGTCTTGGCGCAGTCGTCTTCAGCGTCCCAATCAACTTCTTTAGCGATAAGGCATTTACCTTTTTGCTGGTATTTCTTCAGATCCTTGTGTTTGTTTTTCAATTTCAAATACTTCTCCTTTTTATCAGAGGTCTGGGAGGTGGTAGAAGCTGCAACTTTCTTTGATCTACATTCACTTGCGAAGTGACCTTTCTCAGCGGGCATTGTCTTTTGTTTTTCAGAGTCAGAGAGATTTGAAGGTTTTCGAAAGTTGCTCTTTCTAGTGAATCTTTTAAAATTATTTGTTAAGAGAGCTAGAGAGTTATCAAACTCAGAGATGTCAGCATATTGGCTTGGCTTCCTACCACGTTGCCTTGGTCGTGGTTTCCCGTTCCTAGCATCATAGCTTGGCCTCCTAGCACATTCCCTTGGTCTTTGCCTATGGCTTGGCTTGCTCGGACGACGTTGCACGTTTCTAGCATATCGGCTTTGCCTCCTAGCACATTGCCTTGGTCTTGTTTTCCCGTTCCTAGTATATTGGCTTAGCCTCCTAGCACGTTGCCTTGGTCTTGGTTGTCCGGTCCAAGCATCATGGCTTGGCCACCTAGCACGTTGTGTTGGTCATAGCCTATGCTTTGGCTTGCCCGCACTACGTTGGACGTTCCTAGCATATTGGCTTGGCCTCCTAGCACGTTGCCTTGGTCTTAACCTATGCCTTGGCTTGCCCGCACGACGTTGCACGTTTCGAGCATATAGATTTGGTCTCCTAACACGTTGCCTTGGTCTTGATTGCCCATTCCAAGAATATTGGCTTGGCCTGCTTGCAGTTTGCCTTGGTCTTGCTTGTCCGTTCCAAGCATATTATTTCCTTGGCCCCCATACACGTTGCCTTAATCTTAGCTTATGTCTTGGTCGCCCGTATGACATTGCCCTATCCTAGCATCATGGCTTGACGTCCTAGCACGTTGCCTTGGTCTTGGCCTATGCCTTGGCTTGCTAGCACGACGTTGCAAGCTCCTAGCATATTGGCTTTCCCTCCTACCACGTTGCCTTGCTCTTGGTTTCTCGTTCCTAGCATCATGGCTTGGCCGCCTAGCACGGTGTATTGTTCTTGGTTGCTTGTTCCTAGCATCATGTCTTGGCTTCCTATAACATTGCCTTGGTCTTCGCTTATGCCTTGGCTTGCCCGCACAAAGTTGCGCGTTGCCTTGGTCTTGGTTGTTCGTTCCTTGCATATTGGCTTGGCCTCCTAGCACGTTGCCTTGGTCTTGGCCTATGCCTTGGTCGCTCGCACGACGTTTCCCGTTCCTAGCATCATGGCTTGGCGTCCTAGCACGTTGCCTTGGTCTTGGCTTATCCGCACGACATTGCACGTTCCAAGCGTATTGGCTTGGCCTCCTAGCACCTTGCCTTGGTCTTGGTTTCCCATTCCTAGCATCATCGCTTGGCCTTCTAGCACGTTGCCTAGGTCATGGCCTATGCCTTGGCTTCCCGCATGACGTTTCATGTTCCTAGCATATTGGGTTGGCCTCCTAGCCGTTGCCTTGGTCGCCCATACGACGTGGCCTGTTCCTAGAATCATGGCTTGCCCTATGCCTTGGCATGCCCGTACAATGTGGTACGTTCCTAGCATATCGGCTTGGCCTCCTAGCACGTTACTTTGGTCTTCATTACCCGTTCCTAGCCTATTGGCTTGGCCTCCTAACAAGTTGCCTTGGTCTTGGTTGACGTTACTAGCATCATGTCTTGGCCTCCTAGCACGTTGCCTTTGTCTTGGCCTATGCCTTGGCTTGCCCGCACGACGTTGCACGGTCGCAGCGTATCGGCTTGGCATCCTAGCACGTTGCCTTGGTCACCCAAACAACGTTGCTCGTTCCTAGCGTCATGCCTTGGCTTCCTAGCACGTTGCCTTGATCTTGGTTGCCCATTCCTGGGATATTGGCTTGTCCTCCTAGACCGTTGGCTTGATCTTGGCCTATGCCTTGGTCGCCCGCACGACGTTTCCCGTTCCTAGCATCATGGCTTGGCGTCCTAGCACGTTGCCTTGGTCTTGGCTTATCCGCACGACATTGCACGTTCCAAGTGTATTGGCTTGGCCTCTTAGCACCTTGCCTTGGTCTTGGTTGCCCGTTCTTAGCATCATGGCTTGGCCTCCTAGCACGTTCCCTAGGTCTTGGCTTATGCCTTGGCTTCCCGCATGACGTTTCATGTTCCTAGCATATTGGGTTGGCCTCCTAGCCGTTGCCTTGGTCGCCCATACGACGTGGCCTGTTCCTAGAATCATGGCTTGCCCTATGCCTTGGCATGCCCGTACGATGTTGTACGTTCCTAGCATATCGGCTTGGCCTCCTAGCACGTTACCTTGGTCTTTGTTGCCCGTTCCTAGCCTATTGGCTTGGCCTCCTAACAAGTTGCCTTGGTCTTGGTTGCCCGTTACTAGCATCATGGCTTGGCCTCCTCGCACGTTGCCTTTGTCTTGGCTTAAGCCTTGGCTTGCCCGCACGACGTTGCACGGTCGCAGCGTATCGGCTTGGCATCTTAGCATGTTGCCTTGGTCACCCAAACGACGTTGCTCGTTCCTAGCGTCATGCCTTGGCCTCCTAGCACGTTGCCTTGATCTTGGTTGCCCATTCCTGGGATATTGGATTGTCCTCCTAGCACGTTGCCTTGGTCTTGGCCTATTCATTGGCTTGCCTGAACGACGTTGCATGTTCCTAGCATATCGGTTTGGCCTCCTAACAAGTTGCCTTGGTCTTCGTTGCCCGTTCCTAGCATATTGGCTTGGCCCCCTAGCACGTTGCCTTGGTCTTGGTTGCCCATTACTAGCATCATGGTTTGGCCTTCTAGCACGTTGCCTTTGTCTTGGCCAATACCTTGTCTTGCCCGCACGATGTTGCATGTTCCTAGCATATCGGCTTGGCCTCCTAGGACGTTGCCTTGGTCTTGGTTGTTCGATCCTAGCATATTGGTTTGGCCTCCTAGCACGTTGTCTTGATGTTGGTTGCTCGTTCCAAGCAATATGCTTGGCCTCCTAACACATTGCCTTTGTCTTGGCTGTCCGTTCCTAGTATCATGGCTGGGCCTCCAAGTATCATGGCTTGGCGTCCTAGCATGTTGCCTAGGTCTTCGTCTATGGCTTGGCTTTCCCACACGACGTTGCCCGTTCCTAGTATATTGGCTTGGCATCCTAGTACGTTTCCTTGGTGTTGGTTGTCCGTCCCTAGCATATTCGTATGGCCTTCTAGCGCGTTGCCTTGGTCTTGGCCTACGCGTTGGTCACCCGTACGACGTTGCTCGTTAATACCATCATGGCTTGCCATATCCCTTGGCTTGCCCGCACGATGTTGTACGTTCCTAGCATATTGACTTAGCCTCCTAGCACGTTGGCTTGGTCTTGGTTGCCCGTTACTAGCATCATGGCTTGGCTTCCTAGAAGGTTTCCTTGGTCAACCGAACAACGTTGCCCGTTCCTAGCATCATGGCTTGGCGTCCTAGCACGTTGCCATGATCTTGGTTGCCCGTTCCTAGGATATTGGCTTGTCCTCCTAGCACGCTGCATTGGTCTTGGTTACCCGTTACTAGCATCATGACTTGGCCTCCGAGCACGTTGCTTTTGGCATGGCCTATTCATTGGCTTGCCTACACGACGTTGCACGTTCCTAGCATATCGGCTTGGCCTCTTAGCACGTAGCCATGGTCCTGGTTTCCCGTTCTTTGCATATTGGCTTGGCCTCCTAGCACGTTGCCTTGGTCTTCGATGTCCGTTTCTAGCATATTGGCTTGGCCTCCTAGCACGTTGCCTTGGTCTTGGCATATTCCTTGGTCACCCGAACGACGTTGCCCATTCCTAGCATCATGGCTTGGCCTCCTAGTACGTTGCCTTGGACTGGGCCTATGCCTTGGTTTGCCCGCACGACGTTGCACGTTCCTGCCATATTGGCTTGGCATTTTAGCATGTTCCATTGGTCTTGGCTTTCCATTCCTAGCATATTGTCTTGGCCTCAAAGCATGTTCCATTGGTCTTGGTTTTCCGTTCCTAGCGTATTGGCTTGGCGTCCTAGCACGTTGCCTAGGTCTTGGCCTATGCCTTGGCTTCCCGAATGACGTTGTCCGTTCCTAGCATGATGGCTTGGCGTCCAAGCACGTTGCCTAGGTTTTGGCCTATGCCTTGGCTTCCCGCATGACGTTGCACGTTCCTAGCATATTGGCTTGGCCTCCTAGCACGTTGCCTTTGTCTTGGTTGTCCGTTCCTAGAATTATGGCTTTGCCTCCAAGCATGTTGCCTTGATCTTGAGCTATGCCTTAGCTTTCCCGCACGACGTTGCACGTTCCTAGCATATTGGCTTGGACTCCTAGCATGTTGCCTTGCTCTTGATAACCCGTACCTAGCATCATGGTTTGGCCTCATAGCACGTTGCCTTTGTCTTGACTTATGCCTTGGCTTGCCCGCACGAAGTTGCACGTTACTAGCGCATCGGGGTGGCCTCCTAGCACGTGGCCTTGGTCTTGATGGCCCGTTCCTAGCATATTGGCTTGGCCTCCTAGCACGTTGCCCATGTCTTGCCCTATGCCTTGGCTTTCCCGCATGACGTTGCACGTTCCTAGCATATTGGCTTAGATTCCTAGCACGTCCCCTTGCTCTTGGTTTCTCGTTCCTAGCATTATGGCTTGGCCTCATAGGACGTTGCCTTTGTCTTGGCCTATGCCTTGGCTTTCCCGTACGAAGTAGCACGTCCCTAGCATATCGGAATGGCTTCCTAGCAAGTTGCCTTGGTCTTGATGGCCCGTTCCTAGCATATTGGCTTGGCCTCCTAGCACGTTGCCTTGGTCTTAATTGTCCGTTCCTAGCACATTGGCTTGGCCTCCTAGCACATTACCTTGGTCGCCCGAACGACGTTGCCCGTTCCTAGCATCATGGCTTGGCCTCCTAGCACGTTGCCTTGGTCTTGGTTGTGCTTCCCCAACATATTGGCTTGTTCTCCTAGCACGTTGCCATTGTCTTGGTTGCCCGTTCCTAGAATCATCGCTCGGCCTCCTAGCACGTTGGTTTTGTCTTTGCCTATGCCTTGGCTTGTCCGCATGACTTTGCACGTTCGTACAATATCGGCTTGGCCTCCTAGCATGTTGCCTTGGTCTTGGTTTCCCGTTCCTAGTATAATGGCTTGGCATCCTAGTACGTTTCCTTGGTGTTGGTTGTCCGTTCCTAGTATATTGGCATGGCCTTTTAGCACGTTGCCTTGGTCTTGGCCTATGCATTGGTCGCCCGTACGACGTTGGCCGTTCCTAGCATCATGGCTTGCCCTATGCCTTGGCTTGCCCATACGATGTTGTACGTTCCTAGCATATCGGCCTGGCCTCCTAGCACGTTGCCTTGGTCTTCGTTGCCCGTTCCTAGTATATTGGCTTGACCTCCGAGCACGTTGCCTTGGTCTTGGTTTCCTGTTACTAGCATCATGGCTTGGCCTTATAGCACGTTGCCTTTGTCTTGGCCTATGACTTGGCTTGCCCGCATGCAGTTGCACGTTCCTAGCATATCAGTGTGGCCTCCTAGCACGTTGCCTTGGTCTTGATGGCCCGTTCCTAGCCTACTGGCTTCGCCTCATAGCACGTTGCCTTGGTCTTGGTTGTCCGTTCCTAGCATACTGGCTTGGCCTCCTAGCACGTTTCCTTGGTCGCCCGAACGACGTTGCCCGTTCCTCGCAGCAAGGCTTTGCCTCTTAGCACGTTGCCTTGATCTTGGTTGCCCATTCCTAGCATATTGGCTTGTCCTCCTAGCACGTTGCCTTGGTCTTGGTTACCCGTTCCAAGCGCCATGGCTTGGCCTCCTAGCACGTTGCCTTTGTCTTGGCCAATTCATTGGATTGCCAGCACGACGTTGCACGTTCCTAGCGTATCGCCTTGGCCTCTTAGCACGTTGCCAATGTCTTGGTTGCCCGTTCCTAGCATTTTGGCTTGGCCTCCTAGTACGTTGCCTTGGTCTTCGTTGTCTGTTTCTAGCATATTGGCTTGGCCTCCTACCACGTCGCCTTGGTCACCCGAACGACGTTGCCCATTCCTAGCATCATGGCTTGGCCTCCTAGTACGTTGCCTTGGACTGGGCCTATACCTTGGTTTGCCCGCACGATGTTGCACGTTCCTAGCATGTTGGCTTGGCCTCCTATCATGTTCCATTGGTCTTGGCTTTCCATTCCTAGCATATTGGCTTCGCCTCCTAGCATTTTTCATTGGTCTGGGTTTTCCGTTTCTAGCATATTGGCTTTGCATCCTAGCACGTTTCCTGGTCTTGGCCTACGCCTTGGTCGCCTGCACGACGTTGCCCGTTCCTAGCATGATGGCTTGCGTCCTAGCACGTTGCCTAGGTCTTGGCCTATGCCTTGGCTTCCCACATGACGTTGCACGTTCCGAGCATATTGGCTTGGCCTCCTAGCATGTTGCCTTTGTCTTGGTTGTCCGTTCCTAGTATCATGGCTTGGTACCCTAGCACGTTGCCTTGTTCTAGGCCTATGCCTTGGCTTTCCCGCATGACGTTGCACGTTCCTAGCATATTGGGTTGGACTCCTAGCACGTCGTCTTGTTCTTGGTTGCCCGTTCCTAGCATTATGGCATGGCCTCATAGCACGTTACCTTTGTCTTGGACTATGCCTTGGCTTTCCCGCACGACGTAGCACGTTCCTAGCATATCGTTGTGGCTTCCTAGCATGTTGCCATGGTCTTGATGGCCCGTTCCTAGCATATTGGCTTGGCCTCCTAGCACGTTCCCTTTGTCTTGGTTGTCCATTCCTAGGTATCATGGCTTGGCACCCTAGCACGTTGCCTTGGTCTTGGCCTATGCCTTGGCTTTCCCGCATGACGTTGCACGTTCCTAGTGTTAGTCCCTGTTTAGAGATGGCTAACTAAAAGAGAGTTTGTAGAGGGGGGGGGGGGTTTAATACAAACACACAAAATTTACTCTTTTTCAAATTTTTAATATAAATATTAAAAATTTTCACACAGAAGTTTGTTGCGGAAAAGAACAGACACACCATTCTAACAAATTTGAACACATGAAATTAACTTATACACTAAGGAAGTTAATTTAACAGTAATTAACTTGTACACTAAGGAAGTTAATCTAACACTGTTAGAACACAGGATTGCCGGAATCAAACAAATCAACACACAGATGATTTATTTGTTGAAAGCGTGTGATTTATGGGAAGGACTTCATCTCCTTTTATAGTGCCCATGCATGGGATGCATGTGGACAACTGTCAAGGATTCATTAGCTGGAAGTATATCTAATGGACAAAGGAAGAAGAGGCCACTCCCTTTGTACAAGGATAATGGATGAACCATTCTTTGTAGCACGCAATGTCAGATAACTTTATCTCCTTTTCTTCATTCTCTGTGAAGTCCCATCAACCCTTTTAGCTAAAAGACAAACATCCCTTTTATAAGAATAAAAGAGAATGTCTTTATTTAAAGTTTGCTTCCCAAGTTCTTGCTGCCCACCTATCTTGCATTTATTGTGAGTCAAGAACTTATCTCTGAAAACTGCTAACTGATATATGGAACCATGTATCACATCGGTTAGTGCCTTGTAAGGTTGGAATTGATAAGTGTACACATTGCTTGGTGATCTTCATTTTTCACTAAGTGTTGGCAAGTGTACATCCTTCTATTGGTGACTTGTTATCACAACCTCAAGTAAAGGCAACTGCAATTTTCGGTGACCATGTGTACATCATCGGTGACCAAATTCATCGGTTACCTTATCTGTCACTTTAGTGACCTTCATCCAAGATCGGTGACCCAAACAGTCAGGTTGGTGACCTGTCTGATGACCTAATCTGTCAGGTCGGTGACCAATCTACACTGGTGATTTCGGCAAGTGATCTGAATATTAATGTTAGTTGATACATCAAAAATTCCACATTTTGATGTACAACCTTGATTGGATAGTCTTTGATTCTCCAATACTTGAAGCATATTTTAGACCTTCAAAAGAACCTATAAAAGATCAATCAAATAATAGAGAAGGTTCATCACCAAATCATCGGTGACCCAACAATCTCCCCCTATTTGATGATGATACCTGTATGTTAGAAAGAAATACTTTTGACCCTTTCTATTTTTCTTTTGGGTTCTTTTCACTCATATATATTTTTTTTGTTTTTTTTAACTGAGTATATACAGTATGAAAAAAAAAATATGTGCAACATATGTAGAATAATAAACAAATTTACATATATACCAAGCATCCGGGTACTTGAAGGGAACTGTTGCAGCATCAACATCTCTACTCTTGAGTTCATTGAAGATTAAATTGTAGAGAATTTCTTCATCTTTACTGTAGAGGACCACACTTAAAATTTCTTGAAGGAAGCTGCTATCAGAAAGGGAATATTGGTAGCCCTGGAAGAAACCCTAAGATCATCTTTAGAGAACATACCATATTCTAGAGCAGTGATGATGGTTGTTGCTGACTGAACTAGCAAGGTTGGATTTGATAGATCAAAATTTTGAGATATCAAGAATGCTTCCTTGTGGAATGGGAGAGAGAAGAATCCAGTCTGCATCCGGGTTAACTTCTTACCTGTCTTTGATTTTTCCCCCTCAACAGTTGCTTTCGACTCATTCTTCTTAGAATCACTTAGATGCTCCCCCTAAGCTGATATCTTATCACTTAGAAGATTTCGTCCCTTTCAACTGAAATCTCTTTTTGAGAAAATTTCTTCTTCTCTGTTGATTTCTCATTTTCCTCCTCAGCTTATAATACTTTAGCCTTAGTTGATTTCTTGAGAAAATTTCTTTTCTCCTCTCAGCTGCATGAGGAGGATTTCTTCTTCTCCTTCTCAGCTTACAATACTTTATCCTTAGTTGATTTCTTGAGAAGATTTCTTTCTCCTCTCAGCTACTGTTGATTTAGCCTTATCACGAAATTTGAATTCCCCCCCCCCCCATCGGCTGAGGGGAGAAGATGAGTAAATGAGGTGAGAAGGTGGAAGAAATTCGAGGAGTCCACCTGAGGGATAAATAAGCTATCAAAAATAAAAATAAAAAATTATTTTTATTTTTATTTCTCAAACCCATATATCGGAGAGTGCACTAGGTGGAAACATTTCTGCCAGAATGAGATGTTGGGGAACAAGAAAAAGGTGGGAATCCCTCCAATTCGGCCAGTTGCACCGACTCTTCACAGAGATGTGGAAGGTCATCAAGATCATAAATCTTGGGTGCAAGGCTGTGATGTGACAAAAATATTCCTTGGATTGGGAAGGTTCCAAGTCATCCTTATCAACCAAAGAGAATGTTGAGAAGGGTTTAGTGTGGGTCTCTGAAAATTCAATCATGTCCTTTTTAGAGGGCATGAAGGAGCTGAGGAGGTTTTAAGGATTCCCTGGGTCCAGTAGGGAGAATTTCAACACTCACCAATTTTTGGGAATCAGTGAGTGGCTTGTGAGTATTTGACCATTGAGGTTCCCTAAGTCTCTTTGAGGAGAACTTGGGGGGGCTTTTTGGAAAGGATATTGGCTTTGGTAGATACCGAAGGCTTTTTTGGTATCGTAGCCGTAGTAGCAGGCGCGGAGGTGGAAATGGTAGAAATTTGTGAGCAAAATTTGTGGAATTTTATGCTCATAAGATTAGAGAGAATAAAGTTTGAAGGATATTAAGTATCCGAAATTAGAGAGAGAAACATCGGAGAGTTTTTATATCCATCAGAGACTTTTGAGAGAGAGTTTTGAAAAAAAAAGGATTAAAGAATTTTGACAGTAAAAAATTGGACATTTTGACGGTAAAATATCATAGGAATTTTAACAGTCAATGATCGAGGGCTGTTTTGACAGTCAAAGATAGGTGGGTATTTTGACAGAAAAAATTCGGAGAGTAGTTTGACAAAACTATTGGAGGGAATTTTATCATGGCAAAAATCAGAGAGAATTTTAACAGCAAGAAAATTCGGAGAGAATTTTAACAGCAAGAAAATTCGGAGAGATATTTTGACAAAGATATATAGAGAATAGTATATCTGAGGGAATTTACAAAGATAGGAGAAATTTCAAGAAATAGAATATTTTAGAGATTTTAGCTGTACAAAATCTTAGAGAGAGATATGAAGAAAATTTTCAAGATATGAAATTTTGGAGGGATTTTAGTTATCTAAAATCGGGGAGTCAAAATTTCGAGTATGAATTTTAGGGCTTACCAAAATTTTGAAATTCTTAAGAAAATTTCGGACAGTATTCTAAGTAACTGAGAAATTTGGAGAGTAAGAAAATGAATAAAAAGAAAGAAATAATTTCGGAGAATGGATTACCAAACATCTGTCAGAGAGAGAAAGGTTTCAATAAAGGAAATATTGAAAATTTCGGAGAGTAAAAAAGAAAAAATAATTTCGGTGTGGACAACCAAATATATATATATATATATATATTTATATATATATTTATTTTTGAGGTTGCCGAATTTATTATTGTTATATATACAAATATATAATGAATTTTTTTTAATTTAGAGATTGAAGGAATGACATACCTAGTTTTCCGATGAGAAAGTTGATTGACTTCATCCAATGACTTTGTGCAGAGATGGGTAAGTTGAAAGTCAGTAGGTATGAAATGAAACTCAACATCACCTTACCCAAGTAATCAGTGGAGAACAAAATTATTTGCAATAGCAATTGCAATTGAGATATCACAAGTTTTCCACGAAGAAGTTGACAACTTCCAATGGTGCTCTTTGGATTTATCTTGGAACCTGCAAAATCAAAATCCAAATACGCGATGAGATCGAAACCTGAGTCTTTGGGATATCAAAGACCCAAATTCAAGATACCTTTTGCATACCCAAAAATTCGTTTCACCGTAGCCAAGTAAGATTCCTTGGGATTGGTTGATTACGAGCACGGAGACAAGTAGCAAACAAGATGTCTGGTCTACTTGCATTAAGATAAAGAAAGAAAATCAATCATTTCCCAATAGGTAGTAACATTGACCGATACACCATCAGGGTCATAATGAAGTTTAAGAGAAGAAGTCATCGGAGTCTTCAATGGTATACAAGTGTCAAAGTTAACCCCTTTTTTTTAATATTAAAAAGAATTCAGAAAGATGTTTAACTTGTAGACCAAGAAAGAGAAAGAAAATGAGTTTACCCATTATGCTCATTTCACACTACTTTTTATGAGAGAAGCAAACTCATCACACATAGTTTCATCGATGGCTCCAAAAATAATATCAACATAAATTTGATCAGGAGACAGGAGTGATATTACCTTTAGATTTTTAGAGGAAGAGAGTGTTGTCAATTTTACTTCGAACAAGTTCATTGTCCAGAAGAAAATTGGAGAGATTGTCTTACCAGACGCGAGGAGCTTGTTTCAGTTCATACAGAGTTTTGTCTAGCCGATAGACATAGTCAGGATGATTGGGATCTTCTAGCCATGAGGTTGTTTCACATAGACTTCTTCTTGCTTTTGTCCTTTTGTTTCTCCACCTCAGAGCTAGCATCGATATTGACATCTTCATCCAGTCGGACACTGGACTTCTCTACCTATGTATCGGCGCTTGTTAATTTAGTAGCCTCTTCTTGAGCTATTTTGAGCACATTTCTTTGGTCAAACTCAAGTTGAGCTTTTATTGCTTCTTCCCTTTCAGCTTTAGCCTTTTTCATCTTTTCTTCTTCAGATTCTTCAAGGGTTCGGGCACTGACTTCCTCCCCCTGAGTTAATACTCCAACTTCTTTATTAGACTCATCTCTAGATGACCCAGTGTTACCCGGTGGTTCGGTGACTCCTGCTGCTTTTGTGGTTTTCTCCCCCTCAGTGGTTGAGCCCTTGAGACCAACTGAAGAGAGAAAAGATTTGATCCCTTCAACATTGGAACCCAAACTACTCAACTTTTGTTCAATCCTATGAACCATAAAACAATCTTCAGCTTTGAAGAAGGCATCACCTGCATCAATTTCAATAGTAGGAGGAGAAGTTGGTACCTTGTCATGCTTCCTATGGACAGAAGTAAGAGAATCCAAAAAGACTTTTTTATCCTTGACAAGAGAAGCAATATTGAAAGCTTGCTTGGCCGACTCCTGTTTGAGAAGTGCAAAGAGATGTTCTGTTGCATTAATCAAAGTATTTAGTATCTCATGTGTTTCCATTCTTAAATATAGCTTTAAGTAAGCAATATTGCTTTGTTGTGAATAGCAATACCTTCTTCATCCATCTTGTCTCTGGAAATCCATTTGGTTTTCTGAGAAGGACAAGAAACCAATTTCTAGACTCTCTCTCAAAATGAGAGGGCTCTTCTTGAATGGCTAATATCCAGCTTCGATCGACTAGATTTCACCAAGTTGTTTATGTTCAATGATGGAGATAATTCACATAGAGATTGAGATTTTCAATTCCTTCTCTGAGTTTGAACATCAGCTTGTTGATCACCAATTATTTGATCAATTGGGTGATCTTTTGTCAATATTAAGGCTGGGGCATTTTGAAGAGGAAAGATAAGATTTGTGTTTGAGATGAAGATATGTCGGCTGATATAGAAGATGGTGTTTAAGAGTTGAGGTTCTTCCTCTAAAGAAATAATTTCAAGAGAAGAAGGGGTTTGTGAGTGATGTCGGGTAGAGGTGTGTGGGAGACGTCGGAGACTCTTGAGTCAGGTAGTGGCGGTGTCGGTGAGTCTGAGGTTTAGGGTGAGAATATCGGAAAGTGGGGAGAGAGAAAGAGATGTATGAGAGAAAGATGGGTGTCAGAAAGAGAGAGAGATGGGTGTCGGTGAGTTTAAAGTTGAGAGGTTAGTGTATGGAGAGAGAAATTAAGGACGTCTGTGAGTATGGTGGTAAGGTGCGACGTCGGTGAGTAATTTCAATGGTGACGTCGGTGAGTGGAGAATGAAAAGATGGTGTCGGTGAGTGTAAAAGGAAACGTCGATGAGTGGGAAAAGTTGGTGGGAGGAACACACCATTCTTAGAAGATCCTCGAGATTCAAATGATGAGGTGGACATGGAGTGGTGTGAGGCATGTCTCCGATACATGAAGAAGATTGTAGATCATCAAATTTGACAAGTATAGACTTATCAAATACATAAGGAACATCCCATGAAAATTTCATGAAGATTCCTTCATCAGCCTTGGATCAACTTTGAACAACATAATCTTTCAGATAGTCTTTCAGATAGTCTTTTGCAAGATGAAAATTATCACAGACTTTTCTTGGAAGAACTTTTATTTTCCTTATATGGCATCGGTGAGAGAGAAGGAGATGCCACTTTGAAGGGTGCCTTTTTACAGAATAAGGCATAGAAGAGATGAAAAAAGTCTTGACCTTGATTTTTCCTTATATTGACAGCATTAAGAACAAAATCAATGGTCTGATTTTGAGATTGGTTGTTTTAAAAAAAATTGTTTTAGAACAAAGATTAAGAAAAATAGGAAACTTTTCCTTTTTCAGCAGAATAAATTTCCTGAAAGAACTTTGGAAGTTACTTTTGAGAAATTTTGAAGTCTTGGGACAAAAAGAGTTGGTTTCTTCAAGACTTAGAAATTTAAGCATGATATAAATGGGTTTAACAACCAAGAGCTTTGGATGTCTCAAAGGATATTGATTTCTTTGCCTTCACAAATCAATACAGATAATCAATATAAGAGAATATTGAGTTGGAAGAGTTCAAGGTATCTGACTTGGGAGAGACAGCAATCAGAGAGAATTTTTACAGGTAAAACACGGAGGGTATTTTTACAGGTAAAATTCGGAGAGAAATTTTACAAGTAAAAATCAGAGAGAATTTTAGCAGGTAAAATTTCGGAGAGAAATTTTACAGGTAAAATACGGAGAGAATTTTTCAAGTAAAAATCGGAGAGAATTTTTACAGATAAATTTCGGAGAGAAATTTCACAGGTAAAATTCGGAGAGAATTTTACATGTAAAAAAACGGAGAGATATTTCACAGGTAAAATTCGGAGAGAATTTTACAAGTCAAAAAACGGAGAGAATTTTTTTATAGGTAAATTTCGGAGAGAAATTTCACAAGTAAAATTCGGAGGGTATTTTTGCAGGTAAAATTCGGAGGGTATTTTACAAGTAAAAAGATATTGAGAAAGAGAAGAAGTAAGATGAAATATATCGGTTAAGAGAAGTCGATAAGAGAGATCAATAAAAAGAAGAAGAAAGATAGAATATTGAAGATAAGATGAGGTGACTCGACAATGAAAGAGATAAAATAAAGAAGGAGAGATAGAGAGAAAGACTTAACCAACTTCAAAAGATTTAGCCTTATTTCAAAAGTCAAAAAAACTTGGCTAATTTCAAAAAGACTAAAAGACTTAGTCAAAATTAAGAGACCAAAGGACTTAGTCATTTTTAAGACAAAGAGACTTAGTCATTCTCAAGAGACTAAAAGACTTGGTCATTTTCAAGAGACAAAAAGACTTAGTCATTTTCAAGAGACAAAACGACAGTCATTTTCATGAAATACAAAGACGGTCATTTTCAAGAGAATAAAAGACTTAGTCATTTTCAAGAGATAAAAAAACTTAGTCATTTTCAAGAAACTAAAAGACTTAGTCATTTTCAAGAGAATAGAAGACTTAGTCATTTTCAAGAGACTAAATGACTTAGTTATTTTCATGAGACAAAAAGACAACCAATTTTGAAGATTCAATCATTCGGGCACTCCATCATTTTCAAAAGTGAAACTTCAAAAAAAAATCACACAGTGTCTTTTTGGTATCAAAATCCTTAATAGAGAAAAACAATTTTTTTTAAGGATTTACTCAAACAAGAGAAGATAGAAGAGTTAATCCCTCAGTAGCCAAAAAGAAAATTTATTTGAGAGAATTACCCAAATTCATATGTCTCAATTTCAAAAGTGAGTTCAACAACAAGACCTTTTCCTTTTCTTAGAATACTTTCATTTCTCTCATTTTTAGTACTTGGCCTTATATTTAACATACAAGACAAGGTCACTAGTTTGAGAAGAGTTGTGATTTTTCCAAGAGATTGGCTCATCCCATCGGCTGCCTTTTGACTTGCTGATATAGAAGATTCATGACCTAAAGAGGTAAGAGACTTAAACTTTTGGAGAAACATAAATTTTGCATTTCGAAGCAAAATGTCCCTTTTTACCATGTTGAAACACCCATCATTTATTTTGATAAAAGAAGAAGACTTTTAAACACTTAGTTTTTCAAAAGATTTTTTTTTGGAACACTTAGTTTTTAGAAGAAGCTGATTTTTGAAGCACTTAGAGTTTTTAGAAGAAGAAGATTTTTGAAACACTTAGTTTTTAGAAGAAGGAGATTTTTGAAACAGTTTTCAGAAGGAGAGTTTTGAAAGGAAGAAGATTTTCTCAAGTCTATGAAGATTTGAAGAAAAACTTTTGTTCTTGAAATTTCCAGCCATCATAGCCATACTATCAGAGAGTATGTCTATGACTTGACTCCCCACCTTCATCATTGGCATGATTAAGATGAGCCTCCGATAAGTGGGTGGAATCGTCTTTAGTCTTAATGTTATAAGACTAAGAAGATAAATAAGAAATTTTAGGAACCCATGAAGATTTCTTTGAGACACTTATCAAAATTACAGATGACTTTTTAAAATCCTTAAAGACATATTCTTTGTTGGATTTTTGTTTGCTCAATTTTGTAAGAGGCCGAATAGGGCAGGTAAAAGCATATAAACAAGGTCCTTGGTGGTTTTAATGCAGGTGCATATGGTTTCCCAGAAGTCTGGGAGACAGTCCATAAACTTGCACAAAACCTCTTCATTATCATAAACTTTTCCTAGAACCTTGAGATCATTTAGAAGATAGTTAAAGTGATTAAAACAGACACACATGGATTCTCCCTTTTCATGAGAGAATAGTTCATACTTTCTAACAAGACAAATCTTGTTAGATTTCTTAACTTCTTTAGTACCTTCAAATAAGATACTCAAAGTGTCCCACATTTCTTTTGCAGAAGAAAGGTTTAGAAGAGAATGATATACTTCATCAGGAAGAGATAATGCTAGAGTTGCTTTTACTTTGGTGTCTAATGCAACCAGACATTTATCATCTTCATTATATTTGATTGGTTGTTTGATGATATATCTGCAGGTTGCATCACTCCTGTTGTCATCAGAATCTATATCTTTTCATTCTGGATCTTTTTGTGGGCCAAAGCGAGCCCATACTTTTGGAATGATAGGTCCCTCAGACGGAATTTTAGGATACCTACAATCAATCCTTTCCAAGAACAGTAACATACGACTTTTCCATAACCCAAAATTATTTGGATTAAACCTTGGGGGTTTGGCTAAAGAGCCTAAATCTTATGTACCAGCGAAAGGATTTTGTAGAGAACCTTCAATAGATGGAGGGGTAGTAGCCATCACAGATCTAGTTTATTGAATTAAACTAACTGCTCTGATACCACTTGTTAGTCTCTTTTTAAAGATGGCTAACTAAAAGAGAGTTTGTAGAAGGGGGGAGGGTTGAATACAAACACACAAAATTTACTCTTTTTAAATTTTTTTAATATAAATATTAAAAATTTACACACAGAAGTTTGTTGCGGAAAAGAATAGACACACTATTCTAACAAACTTAAACACATGAAATTAACTTATACACTAAGGAAGTTAATTTAACAGTAATTAACTTGTACACTAAGGAAGTTAATCTAACACTTTTAGAACACACAGGATTGTCATCAAACAAATCAACACACAGAGGATATGTTGAAAGCGTGAGATTTATGGGAAGGACTTCATCTCCTTTTATAGTGCCCATGCATGGGATGCATGTGGACAGCTGTCAAGGATTCATTAGCTGGAAGTATATCTGATGGACAAAGGAAAAGGCCACTCCCTTTGTACTAGGATAATGGATGAACCATTCTTTGTAGCACGTAATGTCAGATAACTTTACCTCCTTTTCTTCATGCTCTGTGAAGTCCCATCAAACCTATTAACTAAAAGACAAACATCCCTTTTATAAGAATAAAAGAGAATGTGTTTATTTAAGGTTTGCTTCCCAAGTTCTTGCAGCCCACGTATCTTGCATTTATTGTGAGTCAAGAACTTATCTCTGAAAATTGCTAAGTGATATATGGAACAATGTATCACATCGGTTAGTGCCTTGTAAGGTTTGAATTGATAAGTGTACACATTACTTGGTGATCTTCATTTTTCACTAAGTGTTGGCAAGTGTACATCCTTGTATTGGTGACTTGTTATCACAACCTCAAGTAAAGGGAACTGCAATTTTCGGTGACCATGAATAGATCATCGGTGACCCAATGCATGAATCGGTGACCAATTCATCGGTTACCTTATCTGTCACTTCGGTGACCTTCATCCAAGATCGGTGACCCAAACAGTTAGGTCAATGACCTGTCTGATGACCCAATCTGTCAGGTCGGTGACCAATCTACACTGGTGATTTCGACAAATGATCTGAATATTAATGTTAGTTGATACATCAAAAAATCCACATTTTGATGTACAACCTTTGATTGGATAGTCTTTGATTCTCCAATACTTGAAGCATATTTCAGACCTTCAAAAGAACCTATAAAATATCAATCAAATAATAGGGAAGGTTCATCACCAAATCATCGGTGACCCAACACCTAGCGTATTGGCTTGGACACCTAGCATGCCGCCTTGCTCTTGGTTGCCCGTTCCTAGGATTATGGCTTGGCCTCATAGCACGTTGCCTTTGTCTTGGCCTATGCCTTGGCTTTCCCGCACGAAGTAGCACATTCCTAGCATATCGGCTTGGCTTCCTAGCACGTTGCCTTGGTCTTGATGGCCCATTCCTAGCATATTGGCTTGGCCTTCTAGCACGTTGCCTTGGTCTTAGTTGTCCGTTCCTAGCACATTGGCTTGGCCTCCTAGCTCGTTACCTTGGTCGGCCGAACGACGTTGCCCGTTCAAAGCATCATGGCTTGGCCTCCTAGCATGTTGCCTTGGGCTTGGTTGCGCTTTCCCAACATATTGGCTTGTTCTCCTAACACGTTGCCGTTGTCTTGGTTGCCCGTTCCTAGAATCATCGCTTGACCTCGTAGCACTTTGCCTTTGTCTTTCTTATGTCTTGGCTTATTCGCACGACTTTGCACGTTCCAACAATATCGGCTTGGCCTCCTAGCATGTTGCCTTGGTTTTGGTTGCCCGTTCCTAGTATATTGGCTTGGCATCCTA
Organism: Silybum marianum; assembly: GCA_036898165.1. NCBI lineage: Eukaryota > Viridiplantae > Streptophyta > Magnoliopsida > Asterales > Asteraceae > Silybum > Silybum marianum. Next base: position 35,613,652 of record CM072537.1, on the reverse strand, counting down.
GTACGTTTCCTTGGTTTTGATTGTCCGTTCCTAGCATATTGGCATGGCCTTCTAGCACGTTGCCTTGGTCTTGTCCTATGCCTTGGTCGCCCGTATGACGTGGCCCGTTCCTAGCATCATGGCTTGCCCTATGCCTTGGCTTGCTCGCCTGATGTTGTACGTTCCAAGCATATCGGCTTGGCCTCCTAGCACGTTGCCTTGGTCTTTGTTGCCCGTTCCTAGCATATTGGCTTGGCCTCCTAGCACGTTGCCATGGTCTTGGTTGCCCGTTACTAGCATCATGGCTTGGCCTCATAGCACGTTGCCTTTGTCTTGGCCTATGCCTTGGCTTGCCCGCACGTAGTTGCACGTTCCAAGCATATCGGCGTGGCCTCCTAGCACGTTGCCTTGGTCTTGATGACCCGTTCCTAGCCTATTGGCTTCGCCTCATAGCACGTTGCCTTGGTCTTGGTTATCCGTTCCTAGCATATTGGCTTGGCCTTCTAGCACGTTTCCCTGGTCGCCCGAACGACGTTGCCCGTTCCTAGCATCATGGCTTGGCCTCCTAGCACGTTGCCTTGATCTTGGTTGCCCGTTCCTAGCATATTGGCTTGTCCTCCTAGCACGTTGCCTTGGTCTTGGTTACCCGTTTCTAGCATCATGGCTTGGCCTCCAAGCACGTTGCCTTTGTCTTGGCCAATTCATTGGCTTGCCTGCATGACGTTGCACGTTCCTAGCATATCGGCTTGGCCTCTTAGCACGTTGCCATGGTCTTGGTTGCCAGTTCCTAGCATTTTGGGTTGGACTCCTAACATGTTCCATTGGTCTTGGTTTTCCGTTGCTAGAATACTGGCTTGGCGTCCTAGCACCTTGCCTAGGTCTTGGCCTATGCCTTGGCTTCCCACATGACGTTGCCCGTTCCTAGCATGATGGCTTAGCGTCCTAGCAAGTTGCCTAGGTCTTGGCCTATGCCTTGGCTTCCCGCATGACGTTGCCCGTCCCTAGCATCATGGCTTGGCCTCCTAGCACGTTGCCTTTGTCTTGGCCTATTCATTGGCTTTCCTGCACGACGTTGCACGTTCCTAGCATATCGGCCTTGCCTCTTATCACGTTTCCATGGTCTTGGTTGCCCGTTCCTAAATATTGGCTTGGCCTCCTAGCACGTTGCCTTGGTATGTGTTGTCCGTTCCTAGCATATTGGCTTGGCCTTTTAGCATGTTGCCTTGGTCTTGGCATATGCCTTGGTTGCCCGAACGACGTTGCCCATTTCTAGCATCATGGCTTGGCCTCCTAGTACGTTGTCTTGGACTGGGCCTATGCCTTGGTATTCCCGCACGACGTTGCACGTTCCTAGCATATTGTCTTGGCCTCCTAGCATGTTCCATTGGTCTGGGTTTTCCGTTCCTAGAATATTGGCTTGGCGTCCTAGCACCTTGCCTAGGTCATGGCCTATGCCTTGGTTTCCCGCATGACGTTGCCCGTTCGTAGCATATTGGCTTGGCCTCCTACTACGTTGCCTTTGTCTTGGTTGTCCGTTCCAAGTATCATGGCTTGGCCTCCTAGCATGTTGCCTGGATCTTGGCCTATGCCTTGGAAATCCCGCACGACGTTGCACGTTCCTAGCATATTGGCTTGGACATCTAGAACGTTGCCTTGCTCTTGGTTGCCTGTACCTAGCATCATGGTTTGGCCTCATAGCACGCTGCCTTTGTCTTGACCTATGCCTTGGTTTGCCCGCACGAGGTTGCACGTTCCTAGCATATCGAGGTGGCCTCCTAGCACGTTGCCTTGGTCTTGATGGCCCGTTCCTAGCATATTGGCTTGGACTCCTAGCACGTTGCCTTTGTCTTTGTTTTCCGTTCCTAGCATATTGGCATGGCCTTCTAGCACGTTGCCTTGGTCTTGTCCTATGCCTTGGTCGCCCGTACGACGTTGCCCGTTCCTAGCATCATGGCTTGCCCTATGCCTTGGCTTGCCCGCACGGTGCTATACGTTCCTAGCATATCGGCTTGGCCTCCTAGCACGTTGCCTTGGTCTTTATTGCCCGTTCCTAGCATATTGGCTTGGCCTCCTAGCACGATGCCTTGGTCTTGGTTGCCCGTTACTAGCATCATAGCTTGGCCTCATAGCACGTTGCCTTTGTCTTGGCCTATGCCTTGGCTTGCCCGCACGCAGTTGCACGTTCCTAGCATATCGGCGTGGCCTCCTAGCACGTTGGCTTGGTCTTGATGACCCGTTCCTTGCCTATTGGCTTCGCCTCATAGCACGTTGCCTTGGTCTTGGTTGTCCGTTCCTAGCATATTGGCTTGGCCTCCTAGCACGTTTCCCTGGTCGCCCAAACGACGTTGCCCATTCCTAGCATCATGGCTTGGCCTCCTAGCACGTTGCCTTGATCTTGGTTGCACGTTCCTAGCATATTGGCTTGTCCTCCTAGCACGTTGCCTTGGTTTTGGTTTCCCGTTCCTAGCATCATGGCTTGGCCTCCTAGCACGTTGCATTTGTCTTGGCCAATTCATTGGTTTGCCTGCACGACGTTGCACGTTCCTAGCATATCGACTTGGCCTCTTAGCACGTTGCCATGGTATTGGTTGCCCGTTCCTAGCATTTTGGCTTGGCCTCCTAGCACGTTTCCTTGGTCTTGGTTGTCCGTTTCTAGCACATTGGCTTGGCCTCCTAGCACGTTGCCTTCGTCTCGACATAGCCTTGGTCACTCGAACGACGTTGCCCATTCCTAGCGTCATGGCTTGGCCTCCTAGTACGTTGCCTTGGACAGGGCCTATGCCTTGGTTTGCCCGCACGACGTTGCACGTTCCTAGCATATTGGCTTGGCCTCCTATAATGTTCCATTGGTCTTGGCTTTCTATTCCTAGCATATTGGCTTGGCCTCCTAGCATTTTCCATTGGTCTGGGTTTTCCGTTCCTAGCGTATTGGCTTGGCATCCTAGCAAGATTCCTGGTCTTGGCCTACGCCTTGGTCGCCTGCACAACATTGCCCGTTCCTAGCATGGTGGCTTGGCGTCCTAGCACGTTGCTTAGGTCTTGGCCTATGCCTTGGCTTCCCTCATGATGTTGCACGTTCCTAGCATATAGGCTTGGCCTCCTAGCACGTTGCCTTTGTCTTGGTTGTCTGTTCCTAGCTTATTGGCATGGCCTTCTAGCACGTTGCCTTGGTCTTGGCCTATGCCTTGGTCGACCGTATGATGTTGCCCGTTCCTAGCATCATGGCTTGGCCTCCCAGCACGTTGCCTTTGTCTTGGCCTATGCCTTGGCTTGCCCGTACGCAACTGCACATTCCTAGCATATCAGTGTGGCCTCCTAGCATGTTGCCTTGGTCTTGATGGCCCGTTCCTAGCCTATTGGCATCGCCTCATAGCATGTTGCCTTGGTCTTGGCTGTCCGTTCCTAGCATATTGGCTTGGCCTCCTAGCACCTTTCCCTGGTCGCCCGAAGAAAGTTGCCCGTTCCTAGCATCATGGCTTGGCATCCTAGCATGGCCTTGATCTAGGTTGCCTGTTCCTAACATACTGGCTCGTCCTCCTAGCACGTTGCCTTGGTCTTGGTTACCCGTTCCTAGCATCATGGCTTGGCCTCCTAGCACGTTGCCTTTGTCTTGGCCAATTCATTGGCTTGCCTGCGCGACGTTGCACGTTCCAAGATTATCGGCTTGGCCTTTTAGCACGTTGACATGGTCTTGGTTGCCCGTTCCTAGCATTTTGGCTTGGCCTCCTTGCAAGTTGCCTTGGTCTTCGTTGTCCGTTTCTAGCCTATTGGCTTGGCCTCCTAGCACGTTGCCTTGGTCTTGGCATATGCCTTGGTCACCCGAACGACGTTGCCCATTCCTAGCATGATGGCTTGGCCTCCTAGTACGTTGCCTTGGACTGGGCCTAAGCCTTGGTTTGCCCTCACGACATTGCACGTTCCTAGCATATTGGCTTGGCCTCCTATAATGTTCCATTGGTCTTGGCTTTCTATTCCTAGCATATTGGCTTGGCCTCCTAGCATTTTCCATTGGTCTGGGTTTTCCGTTCCTAGCATATTGGCTTGGCATCCTAGCACGTTTCCTGGTCTTGGCCTACGCCTGGGTCGCCTACACGACGTTGCCCGTTCCTAGCATGGCGGCTTGGCGTCCTAGCACGTTGCCTAGGTCTTGGCCTATGCCTTGGCTTCCCGCATGATGTTGCACATTCCTAGCATATTGGCTTGGCCTCCTAGCACGTTGCCTTTGTCTTGGTTGTCTGTTCCTAGTATCATGCCTTGGCACCCTAGCACGTTGCCTTGGTCTTGGCCTATGCCTTGGCTTTCCCGCATGACGTTGCACATTCCTAGCATATTGGCTTGGACTCCTAGCACGTCACCTTGCTCTTGGTTGCCCGTTCCTAGCATTATGGCTTGGACTCATAGCACGTTGCCTTTGTCTTGGCCTATGCCTTGGCTTTCCCGCACGAAGTAGCACGTTCCTAGCATATCGGCGTGGCTTCCTAACATGTTGACTTGGTATTGCTGGCCCGTTCCTAGCATATTGGCTTGGCCTCCTAGCACGTTGCCTTGGTGTTAGTTTTCTGTTCCTAGCTCATTGGCTTGGCCTACTTGCACGTTACCTTGGTCGCCCGAACGACGTTGCCCGTTCCTAGCGTCATGGCTTAGCCTCCTAGCACGTTGCCTTGGTCTTGGTTGCCCTTTCCCAGCATACTGGCTTGTTCTCCTAGCACATTGCCATTGTCTTGGTTGCCCGTTCCTAGCATCTTCGCTTGGCCTCCTAGCACGTTGCCTTTGTTTTTGCCTATGCCTTGGCTTGTCCGCACGACTTTGCACCTTCCTACAATATCGGCTTGGCCTCCTAGCATGTTGCCTTGGTCTTAGTTGCCCGTTCCTAGTATATTGGCTTGGCATCCTAGTACGTTTTCTTGGTTTTGGTTGTCCGTTCCTAGCTTATTGGCATGGCCTTCTAGCACGTTGCCTTGGTCTTGGCCTATGCCTTGGTCTCCCGTATGACGTTGCCCGTTCCTAGCATCATGGCTTACCCTATGCCATGGGTTGCCAGCACGATGTTGTACGTTCCTAGCATATCGGCTCGGCCTCCTAGCACGTTGCCTTTATCTTGGTTGTCCATTCCTTGTATCATGGCTTGGCCTCCTAGCATGTTGCTTTGATCTTGGCCTCTCGCCTTGGAATTCTCGCACCACGTTGCACGTTCCTAGCATATTGGCTTGGACTCCTAGCACGTCGCCTTGCTCTTGGTTGCCCGTTCCTAGCATTATGGCTTGGTCTCATAGCACGTTGCCTTTGTCTTGCCCTATGCCTTGGCTTTGCCGCACAAAGTAGCACGTTCCTAGCATATCGGCGTTGTTTCCTAGCACGTTGCCTTGGTCTTGATGGCCCGTTCCTAGCATATTGGCTTGGCCTCTTGGCACGTTGCCTTGGTCTTAATTGTCCGTTCCTAGCATCATGGCTTGGCCTCCTAGCACGTTGCCTTGGTCTTCGTTGCGCTTTCCTAGCATATTGGCTTGTTCTCCTAGCACGTTGCCATTGTCTTGGTTTCCCATTCCTAGAATCATAGCTTGGCTTCCTAGCACTTTGCCTTTGTCTTTGCCTATGCCTTGGCTTGTCCGCACGACTTTGCTCGTTCCTACAATATCGGCTTGGCCTCCTAGCATGTTGCCTTGTTCTTGGTTTTCTGTTCCTAGTATATTGGCTTGGCATCCTAGTACGTTTCCTTGGTTTTGGTTGTCCGTTCCTAGCATATTGGCATGGCCTTCTAGCACGTTGCCTTGGTCTTGTTCTATTCCTTGGTCGCCCGTACGACGTTGCCCGTTCCTATCATCATGGCTTGCCCTATGCCTTGGCTTGCCCGCACGATGTTGTACGTTCCTAGCATATCGACTTGGCCTCCTACCACGTTGCCTTGGTCTTTGTTGCCCGTTCCTAGCATATTGGCTTGGCCACCTAGCACGTGGCCTTGGTCTTGGTTGCCCATTACTAGCATCATGGCTTGGCCTCATAGCACGTTGCCTTTGTCTTGGCCTATGCCTTGGCTTGCCCGCACGCAGTTGCACGTTCCTAGCATATCGGTGTGGCCTCCTAGCACGTTGCCTTGGTCTTGATGGCCCGTTCCTAGCCTATTGGCTTCGCCTCATAGCACGTTGCCTTGGTCTTGGTTGTCCATTCCTAGCATATTGGCTTGGCCTCCTAGCACGTTTCCCTGGTCGCCCAAACTAAGTTGCCCGTTCCTAGCATCATGGCTTGGCATCCTAGCACTTTGCCTTGATCTAGGTTGCCTGTTCCTAGCATACTGGCTTGTCCTCCTAGTTGGTTGCCTTGGTGTTGGTTACCCGTTCCTAGCATCATGGCTTGGCCTCCTAACACCTTGCCTTTGTCTTGGCCAATTCATTGGCATGCCTGCGCGACGTTGCAAGTTCCTAGCTTATCGGCTTGGCCTCCTAGCACGTTGCCTTGTTCTTGGCATATGCCTTGGTCACCCGAACGACGTTGCCCATTCCTAGCATGATGGCTTGGCCTCCTAGTACGTTGCCTTGGACTTGCCTAAGCCTTGGTTTGACCTCACGACGTTGCACGTTCCTAGCATATTGGCTTGGCCTCCTGTAATGGTCCATAGGTCTTGGCTTTCCATTCCTAGCATATTGGCATGGCCTCCTAACATTTTCCATTGGTCTGGGTTTTCCGTTCCTAGCATATTGGCTTGGCATCCTAGCACGTTTCCTGGTCTTGGCCTATGCATTGGCTTCCCGAATGACGTTTTACGTTCCGAGCATATTGCCTTGGACTCCTAGCACGTCGCCTAGATCTTGGTTGCCCGTTCCTAGCGTTATGGCTTGGCCTCATAGCATGTTGCCTTTGTCTTGGCCTATGCCTTGGCTTTCCCGCACGAAGTAGGACGTTCTTAGCATATCGGTGTGGCTTCCTAACACGTTGCCCTGGTCTTGATGGCCTGTTCCTAGCATGTTGGCTTGGCCTCCTAGCACGTTGCCTTGGTGTTAGTTGTCGATTCCTAGCTCATTGGCTTGGCCTCCTATCACGTTACCTTGGTCACCCGAACGACGTTGCCCGTTCCTAGCATCAGGGCTTGGCCTCCTAGCACGTTGCCTTGGTCTTGGTTGCCCTTTCCCATCATATTGGCTTGTTCTCCTAGCACGTTGCCATTGTCTTGGTTTCCCGTTCCTAGTATCATCGCTTGTCCTCCAAGCACGTTGCCTTTGTCTTTGCCTATGCCTTGGCTTGTCCGCACGACTTTGCACGTTCCTACCATATCGGCTTGGCCTCCTAGCATGTTGCCTTGGTCTTGGTTGCCCGTTCCTAATATATTGGCTTGGCATCCTAGTACGTTTCCTTGGAGTTGGTTGTCCGTTCCTAGCATATTGGCATGGCCTTCTAGCCCGTTGCCTTGGTCTTGGCCTATGCCTTGATTGCCCGTACGACGTTGCCCGTTCCTAGCATCATGGCTTGCCCTATGTCTTGGCTTGTCCGCACGATGTTGTATGTTCCTAGTATATCGGCTTGGCCTCCTAGCACGTTGCCTTGGTCTTCGTTGCTCGTACCTAGCATATTGGCTTGGCCTCCAAGCACGTTGCGTTGCTCTAGGTTACCTGTTACTAGCATCATGGCTTGGCCTTCAAGCACGTTGCCTTTGTCTTGGCCAATACCTTGGCTTGCCCGCACGATGTTGCATGTTCCTAACATATCGGCTTGGCCTCATAGGTCGTTGCCTTGGTCTTGGTTGTTCGTTCTAGCATATTGGTTTGGCCTCCTAGCACGTTGCCTTGATGTTGGTTGCCCGTTCCTAGCATCATGGCTTGGCCTCCTAACATGTTTCCTTTGTCTTTGCCTATTCCTTGGCTTCCCCGCAGGACGTTGCACGTTCCAAGCATATCGGCTTGGCCTCCTAGCACGTTGCCTTGGTCTTGGTTGCCCGTTCCTAGCATCATGGCTTGGCCTCATAGCACGTTACCTTTGTCTTTGCCTATGCCTGGGCTTGCCCGCACGAAGTTGCACGTTCCTAGCATATCGGCGTGGCCTCCTAGCACGTTGCCTTGGTCTTGATGACCTTTTCCTAGCCTATTGGCTTGGCCTCCTAGCACGGTGCCTTGGTTTTGGTTGTCCGTTCCTAGCATGTTGCCTTTGTCTTAGTTTCCCGTTCCTAGTATATTGGCTTGGCATCAAGGACGTTTCCTTGGTGTTGGTTGTCCGTTCCTAGCTTATTGGAATGGCCTTCTAGCACGTTGCCTTGGCCTTGGCCTATGCCTTGGTCGCCCGTAAGACGTTAGCCATTCCTAGCATCATGGCTTACCCTATGCCTTGGGTTTACAGGACGATGTTGTTCGTTCCTAGCATATCGGCTTGGCCTCCTAGCACGTTGCCTTGGTCTTCGTTGCCCGTTCCTAGCATATTGGCTTGGCCTCCTAGCACGTTGCCTTCCTCCTGGTTGTCCGTTCCTAGTATCTTGGCTTGGCTTCCTAGCATGTTGTTTTGATCTTGGCCTATGCCTTGGCTTTCCCGCACGACGTTGCGCGTTCCTAGCATATTGGCTTGGACTCCTTGCACGTTACCTTACTCTTGGTTGCCTGTATCTAGCATCACGGTTTGGCCTCATAGCACGTTGCCTTTGTCTTGCCCTATGCCTTGGCTTGCCCACACGAAGTTGGACATTCCTAGCATATCGAGGTGTCCTCCTAGCACATTGCCTTTGTCTTTGTTGTCCGTTCCTAGTATCATGGCTTGGCACCCTAGCACGTTGCCTTGATCTTGGCGTATGCCGTGGCTTTCCCGCAAGACGTAGCACGTTCCTAGCATATTGGCTTGGACTCTTAGCAAGTCGCCTTGCTCTTGGTTGCCCGTTCCTAGCATTTTGGCTTGGTCTCATAACACGTTGCCTTTGTCTTGGCCTGTGCCTTAGCTTTCCCGCACGAAGTAGCACGTTCCTAGCATATCGGCGTGGCTTCCTAGCACGTTGCCTTAGTCTTGATGGCCCGTTCCTAGCAAATTGGCTTGGCCTCCTAGCACGTTGCTTTGGTCTTAGTTGCCCGTTGCTAGCACATTGGCTTGGCCTCCTAGCACGTTACCTTGGTCGCTCGAACGACGTTGCCCGTTCCTAGCATCATGGCTTGGCTTCCTAGCATGTTGCCTTGGTCTTGGTTGCGCATTCCCAGCATATTGGCTTGTTCTCCTAGCACATTGCCATTGTCTTGGTTGCCCGTTCCTAGAATCATAACTTGGCCTCCTAGCACTTTGCCTTTGTCTTTCCCTATGCCTTAGCTTGTCCGCACGACTTTGCACGTTCCTACCATATCGGCTTGGCCTCCTAGCATGTTGCCTTGGTCTTGGTTGCCCGTTCCTAATATATTGGTTTGGCATCCTAGTACGTTTCCTTGGAGTTGGTTGTCCGTTCCTAGCATATTGGCATGGCCTTCTAGCCCGTTGCCTTGGTCTTGGCCTATGCCTTGATTGCCCGTATGACGTTGCCCGTTCCTAGCATCATGGCTTGCCCTATGTCTTGGCTTGTCCGCACGATGTTGTATGTTCCTAGTATATCGGCTTGGCCTCCTAGCACGTTGCCTTGGACTTCGTTGCCCGTTCCTAGCATATTGGCTTGGCCTCCTAGCACGTTACCTTCCTCCTGGTTGTCCGTTCCTAGTATATTGGCTTGGCTTCCTAGCATGTTGTTTTGATCTTGGCCTATGCCTTGGCTTTCCCGCACGACGTTGCGCGTTCCTAGCATATTGGCTTGGACTCCTTGCACGTTACCTTGCTCTTGGTGCATGTATCTAGCATCACGGTTTGGCCTCATAGCACGTTTCCTTTGTCTTGCCCTATGCCTTGGCTTGCCCACACGAAGTTGCACATTCCTAGCATATCGAGGTGTCCTCCTAGCACATTGCCTTTGTCTTTGTTGGCCGTTCCTAGTATCATGGCTTGGCACCCTAGCACGTTGCCTTGATCTTGGCGTATGCCGTGGCTTTCCCGCAAGACGTAGCACGTTCCTAGCATATTGGCTTGGACTCTTAGCAAGTCGCCTTGCTCTTGGTTGCCCGTTCCTAGCATATTGGCTTGGCATCCTAGCACGTTTCCTGGTCTTGGCCTACGCCTGGGTCGCCTACACGACGTTGCCCGTTCCTAGCATGGCGGCTTGGCGTCCCTAGCACGTTGCCTAGGTCTTGGCCTATGCCTTGGCTTCCCGCATGATGTTGCACATTCCTAGCATATTGGCTTGGCCTCCTAGCACGTTGCCTTTGTCTTGGTTGTCTGTTCCTAGTATCATGCCTTGGCACCCTAGCACGTTGCCTTGGTCTTGGCCTATGCCTTGGCTTTCCCGCATGACGTTGCACATTCCTAGCATATTGGCTTGGACTCCTAGCACGTCACCTTGCTCTTGGTTGCCCGTTCCTAGCATTATGGCTTGGACTCATAGCACGTTGCCTTTGTCTTGGCCTATGCCTTGGCTTTCCCGCACGAAGTAGCACGTTCCTAGCATATCGGCGTGGCTTCCTAACATGTTGACTTGGTATTGCTGGCCCGTTCCTAGCATATTGGCTTGGCCTCCTAGCACGTTGCCTTGGTGTTAGTTTTCTGTTCCTAGCTCATTGGCTTAGCCTACTTGCACGTTACCTTGGTCGCCCGAACGACGTTGCCCGTTCCTAGCGTCATGGCTTAGCCTCCTAGCACGTTGCCTTGGTCTTGGTTGCCCTTTCCCAGCATACTGGCTTGTTCTCCTAGCACATTGCCATTGTCTTGGTTGCCCGTTCCTAGCATCTTCGCTTGGCCTCCTAGCACGTTGCCTTTGTTTTTGCCTATGCCTTGGCTTGTCCGCACGACTTTGCACCTTCCTACAATATCGGCTTGGCCTCCTAGCATGTTGCCTTGGTCTTAGTTGCCCGTTCCTAGTATATTGGCTTGGCATCCTAGTACGTTTTCTTGGTTTTGGTTGTCCGTTCCTAGCTTATTGGCATGGCCTTCTAGCACGTTGCCTTGGTCTTGGCCTATGCCTTGGTCTCCCGTATGACGTTGCCCGTTCCTAGCATCATGGCTTACCCTATGCCATGGGTTGCCAGCACGATGTTGTACGTTCCTAGCATATCGGCTCGGCCTCCTAGCACGTTGCCTTTATCTTGGTTGTCCATTCCTTGTATCATGGCTTGGCCTCCTAGCATGTTGCTTTGATCTTGGCCTCTGCCTTGGAATTCTCGCACCACGTTGCACGTTCCTAGCATATTGGCTTGGACTCCTAGCACGTCGCCTTGCTCTTGGTTGCCCGTTCCTAGCATTATGGCTTGGTCTCATAGCACGTTGCCTTTGTCTTGCCCTATGCCTTGGCTTTGCCGCACAAAGTAGCACGTTCCTAGCATATCGGCGTTGTTTCCTAGCACGTTGCCTTGGTCTTGATGGCCCGTTCCTAGCATATTGGCTTGGCCTCTTGGCACGTTGCCTTGGTCTTAATTGTCCGTTCCTAGCATCATGGCTTGGCCTCCTAGCACGTTGCCTTGGTCTTCGTTGCGCTTTCCTAGCATATTGGCTTGTTCTCCTAGCACGTTGCCATTGTCTTGGTTTCCCATTCCTAGAATCATAGCTTGGCTTCCTAGCACTTTGCCTTTGTCTTTGCCTATGCCTTGGCTTGTCCGCACGACTTTGCTCGTTCCTACAATATCGGCTTGGCCTCCTAGCATGTTGCCTTGTTCTTGGTTTTCTGTTCCTAGTATATTGGCTTGGCATCCTAGTACGTTTCCTTGGTTTTGGTTGTCCGTTCCTAGCATATTGGCATGGCCTTCTAGCACGTTGCCTTGGTCTTGTTCTATTCCTTGGTCGCCCGTACGACGTTGCCCGTTCCTATCATCATGGCTTGCCCTATGCCTTGGCTTGCCCGCACGATGTTGTACGTTCCTAGCATATCGACTTGGCCTCCTACCACGTTGCCTTGGTCTTTGTTGCCCGTTCCTAGCATATTGGCTTGGCCACCTAGCACGTGGCCTTGGTCTTGGTTGCCCATTACTAGCATCATGGCTTGGCCTCATAGCACGTTGCCTTTGTCTTGGCCTATGCCTTGGCTTGCCCGCACGCAGTTGCACGTTCCTAGCATATCGGTGTGGCCTCCTAGCACGTTGCCTTGGTCTTGATGGCCCGTTCCTAGCCTATTGGCTTCGCCTCATAGCACGTTGCCTTGGTCTTGGTTGTCCATTCCTAGCATATTGGCTTGGCCTCCTAGCACGTTTCCCTGGTCGCCCAAACTAAGTTGCCCGTTCCTAGCATCATGGCTTGGCATCCTAGCACTTTGCCTTGATCTAGGTTGCCTGTTCCTAGCATACTGGCTTGTCCTCCTAGTTGGTTGCCTTGGTGTTGGTTACCCGTTCCTAGCATCATGGCTTGGCCTCCTAACACCTTGCCTTTGTCTTGGCCAATTCATTGGCATGCCTGCGCGACGTTGCAAGTTCCTAGCTTATCGGCTTGGCCTCCTAGCACGTTGCCTTGTTCTTGGCATATGCCTTGGTCACCCGAACGACGTTGCCCATTCCTAGCATGATGGCTTGGCCTCCTAGTACGTTGCCTTGGACTTGCCTAAGCCTTGGTTTGACCTCACGACGTTGCACGTTCCTAGCATATTGGCTTGGCCTCCTGTAATGGTCCATAGGTCTTGGCTTTCCATTCCTAGCATATTGGCATGGCCTCCTAACATTTTCCATTGGTCTGGGTTTTCCGTTCCTAGCATATTGGCTTGGCATCCTAGCACGTTTCCTGGTCTTGGCCTATGCATTGGCTTCCCGAATGACGTTGCACGTTCCGAGCATATTGCCTTGGACTCCTAGCACGTCGCCTAGATCTTGGTTGCCCGTTCCTAGCGTTATGGCTTGGCCTCATAGCATGTTGCCTTTGTCTTGGCCTATGCCTTGGCTTTCCCGCACGAAGTAGGACGTTCTTAGCATATCGGTGTGGCTTCCTAACACGTTGCCCTGGTCTTGATGGCCTGTTCCTAGCATGTTGGCTTGGCCTCCTAGCACGTTGCCTTGGTGTTAGTTGTCGATTCCTAGCTCATTGGCTTGGCCTCCTATCACGTTACCTTGGTCACCCGAACGACGTTGCCCGTTCCTAGCATCAGGGCTTGGCCTCCTAGCACGTTGCCTTGGTCTTGGTTGCCCTTTCCCATCATATTGGCTTGTTCTCCTAGCACGTTGCCATTGTCATGGTTTCCCGTTCCTAGTATCATCGCTTGTCCTCCAAGCACGTTGCCTTTGTCTTTGCCTATGCCTTGGCTTGTCCGCACGACTTTGCACGTTCCTACCATATCGGCTTGGCCTCCTAGCATGTTGCCTTGGTCTTGGTTGCCCGTTCCTAATATATTGGCTTGGCATCCTAGTACGTTTCCTTGGAGTTGGTTGTCCGTTCCTAGCATATTGGCATGGCCTTCTAGCCCGTTGCCTTGGTCTTGGCCTATGCCTTGATTGCCCGTACGACGTTGCCCGTTCCTAGCATCATGGCTTGCCCTATGTCTTGGCTTGTCCGCACGATGTTGTATGTTCCTAGTATATCGGCTTGGCCTCCTAGCACGTTGCCTTGGTCTTCGTTGCTCGTACCTAGCATATTGGCTTGGCCTCCAAGCACGTTGCGTTGCTCTAGGTTACCTGTTACTAGCATCATGGCTTGGCCTTCAAGCACGTTGCCTTTGTCTTGGCCAATACCTTGGCTTGCCCGCACGATGTTGCATGTTCCTAACATATCGGCTTGGCCTCATAGGTCGTTGCCTTGGTCTTGGTTGTTCGTTCTAGCATATTGGTTTGGCCTCCTAGCACGTTGCCTTGATGTTGGTTGCCCGTTCCTAGCATCATGGCTTGGCCTCCTAAGATGTTTCCTTTGTCTTTGCCTATTCCTTGGCTTCCCCGCAGGACGTTGCACGTTCCAAGCATATCGGCTTGGCCTCCTAGCACGTTGCCTTGGTCTTGGTTGCCCGTTCCTAGCATCATGGCTTGGCCTCATAGCACGTTACCTTTGTCTTTGCCTATGCCTGGGCTTGCCCGCACGAAGTTGCACGTTCCTAGCATATCGGCGTGGCCTCCTAGCACGTTGCCTTGGTCTTGATGACCTTTTCCTAGCCTATTGGCTTGGCCTCCTAGCACGGTGCCTTGGTTTTGGTTGTCCGTTCCTAGCATGTTGCCTTTGTCTTAGTTTCCCGTTCCTAGTATATTGGCTTGGCATCAAGGACGTTTCCTTGGTGTTGGTTGTCCGTTCCTAGCTTATTGGAATGGCCTTCTAGCACGTTGCCTTGGCCTTGGCCTATGCCTTGGTCGCCCGTAAGACGTTAGCCATTCCTAGCATCATGGCTTACCCTATGCCTTGGGTTTACAGGACGATGTTGTTCGTTCCTAGCATATCGGCTTGGCCTCCTAGCACGTTGCCTTGGTCTTCTTTGCCCGTTCCTAGCATATTGGCTTGGCCTCCTAGCACGTTGCCTTCCTCCTGGTTGTCCGTTCCTAGTATCTTGGCTTGGCTTCCTAGTATGTTGCTTTGATCTTGGCCTATGCCTTGGCTTTCCCGCACGACGTTGCGCGTTCCTAGCATATTGGCTTGGACTCCTTGCACGTTGCCTTGCTCTTGGTTGCCTGTATCTAGCATCACGGTTTGGCCTCATAGCACGTTGCCTTTGTCTTGCCCTATGCCTTGGCTTGCCCACACGAAGTTGCACGTTCCTAGCATATCGAGGTGTCCTCCTAGCACATTGCCTTTGTCTTTGTTGTCCGTTGTAGTATCATGGCTTGGCACCCTAGCACGTTGCCTTGATCTTGGCGTATGCCGTGGCTTTCCCGCAAGACGTAGCACGTTCCTAGCATATTGGCTTGGACTCTTAGCAAGTCGCCTTGCTCTTGGTTGCCCGTTCCTAGCATTTTGGCTTGGTCTCATAACACGTTGCCTTTGTCTTGGCCTGTGCCTTAGCTTTCCCGCACGAAGTAGCACGTTCCTAGCATATCGGCGTGGCTTCCTAGCACGTTGCCTTAGTCTTGATGGCCCGTTCCTAGCAAATTGGCTTGGCCTCCTAGCACGTTGCTTTGGTCTTAGTTGCCCGTTGCTAGCACATTGGCTTGGCCTCCTAGCACGTTACCTTGGTCGCTCGAACGACGTTGCCCGTTCCTAGCATCATGGCTTGGCTTCCTAGCATGTTGCCTTGGTCTTGGTTGCGCATTCCCAGCATATTGGCTTGTTCTCCTAGCACATTGCCATTGTCTTGGTTGCCCGTTCCTAGAATCATAACTTGGCCTCCTAGCACTTTGCCTTTGTCTTTCCCTATGCCTTAGCTTGTCCGCACGACTTTGCACGTTCCTACCATATCGGCTTGGCCTCCTAGCATGTTGCCTTGGTCTTGGTTGCCCGTTCCTAATATATTGGTTTGGCATCCTAGTACGTTTCCTTGGAGTTGGTTGTCCGTTCCTAGCATATTGGCATGGCCTTCTAGCCCGTTGCCTTGGTCTTGGCCTATGCCTTGATTGCCCGTATGACGTTGCCCGTTCCTAGCATCATGGCTTGCCCTATGTCTTGGCTTGTCCGCACGATGTTGTATGTTCCTAGTATATCGGCTTGGCCTCCTAGCACGTTGCCTTGGACTTCGTTGCCCGTTCCTAGCATATTGGCTTGGCCTCCTAGCACGTTACCTTCCTCCTGGTTGTCCGTTCCTAGTATATTGGCTTGGCTTCCTAGCATGTTGTTTTGATCTTGGCCTATGCCTTGGCTTTCCCGCACGACGTTGCGCGTTCCTAGCATATTGGCTTGGACTCCTTGCACGTTACCTTGCTCTTGGTGCATGTATCTAGCATCACGGTTTGGCCTCATAGCACGTTTCCTTTGTCTTGCCCTATGCCTTGGCTTGCCCACACGAAGTTGCACATTCCTAGCATATCGAGGTGTCCTCCTAGCACATTGCCTTTGTCTTTGTTGGCCGTTCCTAGTATCATGGCTTGGCACCCTAGCACGTTGCCTTGATCTTGGCGTATGCCGTGGCTTTCCCGCAAGACGTAGCACGTTCCTAGCATATTGGCTTGGACTCTTAGCAAGTCGCCTTGCTCTTGGTTGCCCGTTCCTAGCATTTTGGCTTGGTCTCATAACACGTTGCCTTTGTCTTGGCCTGTGCCTTGGCCTTCCCGCACGAAGTAGCACGTTCCTAGCATATCGGCCTGGCTTCCTAGCACGTTGCCTTAGTCTTGATGGCCCGTTCCTAGCAAATTGGCTTGGCCTCCTAGCACGTTGCTTTGGTCTTAGTTGCCCGTTGCTAGCACATTGGCTTGGCCTCCTAGCACGTTACCTTGGTCGCTCGAACGACGTTGCCCGTTCCTAGCATCATGGCTTGGCCTCCTAGCACGTTGTTCTTGGTTGTTCGTTCTAGCATATTGGTTTGGCCTCCTAGCACGTTGCCTTGATGTTGGTTGCCCGTTCCTAGCATCATGGCTTGGCCTCCTAACATGTTTCCTTTGTCTTTGCCTATTCCTTGGCTTCCCCGCAGGACGTTGCACGTTCCAAGCATATCGGCTTGGCCTCCTAGCACGTTGCCTTGGTCTTGGTTGCTCGTTCCTAGAATGATAACTTGGCCTCCTAGCACGTTGCCTTGGTCTTCGTTGCTCGTTCCTAGCATATTGGCTTGGCCTCCAAGCACGTTGCGTTGCTCTTGGTTACCTGTTACTAGCATCATGGCTTGGCCTTCAAGCACGTTGCCTTTGTCTTGGCCAATACCTTGGCTTACCCGCACGATGTTGCATGTTCCTAACATATCGGCTTGGCCTCATAGGTCGTTGCCTTGGTCTTGGTTGTTCGTTCTAGCATATTGATTTGGCCTCCTAGCACGTTGCCTTGATGTTGGTTGCCCGTTCCTAGCATCATGGCTTGGCCTCCTAACATGTTTCCTTTGTCTTTGCCTATTCCTTGGCTTGTCCGCACGACTTTGCACGTTCCTACCATATCGGCTTGGCCTCCTAGCATGTTGCCTTGGTCTTGGTTGCCCGTTCCTAATATATTGGCTTGGCATCCTAGTACGTTTCCTTGGAGTTGGTTGTCCGTTCCTAGCATATTGGCATGGCCTTCTAGCCCGTTGCCTTGGTCTTGGCCTATGCCTTGATTGCCCGTACGACGTTGCCCGTTCCTAGCATCATGGCTTGCCCTATGTCTTGGCTTGTCCGCACGATGTTGTATGTTCCTAGTATATCGGCTTGGCCTCCTAGCACGTTGCCTTGGTCTTCGTTGCTCGTACCTAGCATATTGGCTTGGCCTCCAAGCACGTTGCGTTGCTCTAGGTTACCTGTTACTAGCATCATGGCTTGGCCTTCAAGCACGTTGTCTTTGTCTTGGCCAATACCTTGGCTTGCCCGCACGATGTTGCATGTTCCTAACATATCGGCTTGGCCTCATAGGTCGTTGCCTTGGTCTTGGTTGTTCGTTCTAGCATATTGGTTTGGCCTCCTAGCACGTTGCCTTGATGTTGGTTGCCCGTTCCTAGCATCATGGCTTGGCCTCCTAACATGTTTCCTTTGTCTTTGCCTATTCCTTGGCTTCCCCGCAGGACGTTGCACGTTCCAAGCATATCGGCTTGGCCTCCTAGCACGTTGCCTTGGTCTTGGTTGCCCGTTCCTAGCATCATGGCTTGGCCTCATAGCACGTTACCTTTGTCTTTGCCTATGCCTAGGCTTGCCCGCACGAAGTTGCACGTTCCTAGCATATCGGCGTGGCCTCCTAGCACGTTGCCTTGGTCTTGATGACCCTTTCCTAGCCTATTGGCTTGGCCTCCTAGCACGGTGCCTTGGTCTTGGTTGTCCGTTCCTAGCATGTTGCCTTTGTCTTAGTTTCCCGTTCCTAGTATATTGGCTTGGCATCAAGAACGTTTCCTTGGTGTTGGTTGTCCGTTCCTAGCTTATTGGAATGGCCTTCTAGCACGTTGCCTTGGTCTTGGCCTATGCCTTGGTCGCCCGTACGACGTTAGCCATTCCTAGCATCATGGCTTACCCTATGCCTTGGGTTTCCAGGATGATGTTGTTCGTTCCTAGCATATCGGCTTGGCCTCCTAGCACGTTGCCTTGGTCTTCGTTGCCCGTTCCTAGCATATTGGCTTGGCCTCCTAGCACATTGCCTTCCTCCTGGTTGTCCGTTCCTAGTATCTTGGCTTGGCTTCCTAGCATGTTGTTTTGTTCTTAGCCTATGCCTTGGCTTTCCCGCACGACGTTGCGCGTTCCTAGCATATTGGCTTGGACTCCTTGCACGTTTACTTGCTCTTGGTTGCCTGTATCTAGCATCACGGTTTGGCCTCATAGCACGTTGCCTTTGTCTTGCCCTATGCCTTGGCTTGCCCACACGAAGTTGCACGTTCCTAGCATATCAAGGTGTCCTCCTAGCACGTTGCCTTTGTCTTTGTTGTCCGTTCCTAGTATCATGGCTTGGCACCCTAGCACGTTGCCTTGATCTTGGCGTATGTCGTGGCTTTCCCGCAAGACGTAGCACGTTCCTAGCATATTGGCTTGGACTCTTAGCAAGTCGCCTTGCTCTTGGTTGCCCGTTCCTAGCATTTTGGCTTGGTCTCATAACACGTTGCCTTTGTCTTGGCCTGTGCCTTGGCCTTCCCGCACGAAGTAGCACGTTCCTAGCATATCGGCGTGGCTTCCTAGCACGTTGCCTTGGTCTTGATGGCCCGTTCCTAGCAAATTGGCTTGGCCTCCTAGCACGTTGCTTTGGTCTTAGTTGTCCGTTGCTAGCACATTGGCTTGGCCTCCTAGCACGTTACCTTGGTCGCTCGAACGACGTTGCCCGTTCCTAGCATCATGGCTTGGCCTCCTAGCACGTTGCCTTGGTCTTGGTTGCGCATTCCCAGCATATTGGCTTGTTCTCCTAGCACATTGTCATTGTCTTGGTTGCCCATTCCTAGAATCATAGCTTGGCCTCCTAGCACTTTGCCTTTGTTTTTCCCTATGCCTTAGCTTGTCCGCACGACTTTGCACGTTCCAACAATATCGGCTTGGCCTCCTAGCTTGTTGCCCTTGTCTTGGTTTCCTGTTCCTAGTATATTGGCTTGGCATCCTAGTACGTTTCCTTGGTTTTGGTTGGCAGTTCCTAGCATATTGGCATGGCCTTCAAGCACGTTGCCTTGGTCGCCCGTACGACGTTCCCCGTTCCTAGCATCATGGCTTGCTTGCACGATGTTGTACGTTCCTAGCATATCAGCTTGGCCTCCAAGCACGTTGCCTTGGTCTTTGTTGCCCGTTCCTAGCATATTGGCTCGGCCTCCTAGCACGTTGCCTTGGTCTTGGTTGCCCGTTACTAGCATCATGGCTTGGCATCATAGCACGTTGCCTTTGTCTTAGCCTATGCCTTGGCTTCCACGCACGCAGTTGCACGTTCCTAGCATATCGGCGTGGCCTCCTAGCACGTTGCCTTGGTCTTGATGGCCCGTTCCTAGCCTATTGGCTTCGCCTCATAGCACGTTGCATTGGTCTTGGTTTTCCGTTCCTAGCATATTGGCTTGGCCTCCTATCACGTTTCCCTGGTCGCCCGAACAACGTTGCCCGTTCGTAGCATCATGGCTTGGCATCTTAGCACGTTGCCTTGATCTTGGTTGCCCGTTCCTAGCATATTGGCTTGTCCTCCTAGCACGTTGCCTTTGTCTTGGCCTATTCAATGTTTTCTCTGCACGATGTTGCACGTTCCTAGCATATCGACTTGGCCTCTTAGCACGTTACCATGGTCTTGGTATCCCGTCCCTTGCATATTGGCTTGGCCTCGTAGCATGTTGCCTTATTCTTCGTTGTCCGTTCCTAGCATATTGGCTTTGCCTCCTAGCAGGTTGCCTTGGTCTTGGCATATACCTTGGTCCCCCGAACGACGTTGCCCTTTCCTCGCATCATGGTTTGGCCTCCTAGTACGGTGCCTTGGACTGGGCCTATGCCTTGGTTTGCCCGCACGACGTTGCACGTTCCTATCATATTGGCTTGGCCTCCTAGCACGTTGCCTTTGTCTTGGTTGTCCGTTCCTAGTATCATGGCTTGGCACCTTAGCACGTTGCCTTGGCTTTCCCGCATGACGTCGCACGTTCCTAGCATATTGGCTTGGATTCCTAGCACATCGCCTTGCTCTTGGTTGCCCGTTCCTAACATTATGGCTTGGCCTCATAGCACCGTTCCTTAGTCTTGGCCTATGACTTGGCTTTCCCGCACGAAGTAGCACGGTCCTAGCATGTCGGTGTGGCTTCCTAGCATGTTTCCTTGTTCTTGATGTCCCGTTCCTAGCATGTTGGCTTGGCCTCCTAGCACGTTGCCTTGGTGTTAGTTGTCCGTTCCTAGCTCATTGGCTTGGCCTCCTATCACGTTACCTTGGTCGCCCGAACGACGTTGCCCGTTCCTAGCATCATGGCTTGGCCTCCTAGCACGTTGCCTTGGTCTTGGTTGCCCTTTCCCAGCATATTGGCTTGTTCTCCTAGCACGTTGCCATTGTCTTGGTTGCCCGTTCCTAGTATCATCGCTTGTCCTCCTAGCACGTTACCTTTATCTTTGCCTATGCCTTGGCTTGTCCGCACGACTTTGCACGTTCCTACCATATCGGCTTGGTCTCCTAGCATGTTGCCTTGGTCTTGGTTTCCCGTTCCTAATATATTGGCTTGGCATCCTAGTACGTTTCCTTGGAGTTGGTTGTCCGTTCCTCGCATATTGGCATGGCCTTCCAGCCTGTTGCCTTGGTCTTGGCCTATGCCTTGGTTGCCTGTACATCGTTGCCCGTTCCTAGCATCATGGCTTGCCCTATGTCTTGGCTTGTCCGCACGATGTTGTATGTTCCTAGTATATCGGCTTGGCCTCCTAGCACGTTGCCTTGGTCTTCGTTGCCCATTCCTAGCATATTGGCTTGGCCATCTAGCACGTTGCGTTGCTCTTGGTTGCCTTTTACTAGCATCATGGCTTGGCCTTCTAGGACGTTGCCTTTGTCTTGGCCAATACCTTGGCTTGCCAGCACGATGTTGCATGTTCCTAGCATATCGGCTTGGCCTCAGAGGTCGTTGCCTTGGTCTTGGTTGTTCGTTCTAGCATATTGGTTTGGCCTCCTAGCACGTTGCCTTGATGTTGGTTGCCCGTTCCAAGCATATTGGCTTGTCCTCCTAGCACGTTGCCTTGGTCTTGGTTGCCCTTTCCTGGCATCATGGCTTGGCCTCCTGGCATGTTTCCTTTGTCTATGCCTATCCCTTGGCTTCCCCGCAGGACGTTCCACGTTCCAAGCATATCGGCTTGGCCTCCTAGCACGTTGCCTTGGTCTTGGTTGCCCGTTCCTAGCATCATGGCTTGGCCTCATAGCACGTTAACTTTGTCTTTGCCTATGCCTGGGCTTGCCCGCCCGAAGTTGCACGTTCCTAGCATATCGGCGTGGCCTCCTAGCACGTTGCCTTGGTCTTGATGACCCTTTCCTAGCCTATTGGCTTGGCCTCCTAGCACGTTGCCTTGGTCTTGGTTGTCCGTTCCTAGCATGTTGCCTTGATCTTAGTTTCCCGTTCCTAGTATATTGGCTTGGCATCAAGTACGTTTCCTTGGTGTTGGTTGTCCGTTCCTAGCTTATTGGAATGGCCTTCTAGCACGTTGCCTTGGTATTGGCCTATGCCTTGGTCGCCCGTACGACGTTAGCCATTCCTAGCATCATGGCTTACCCTATACCTTGGGTTGCCAGCACGATGTTGTTCGTTCCTAGCATATCGGCTTGGCCTCCTAGCACGTTGCCTTGGTCTTCGTTGCCCGTTCCTAGCATATTGGCTTGGCCTCCTAGCACGTTGCCTTTCTCCTGGTTGTCCGTTCCTAGTATCTTGGCTTGGCTTCCTAGTATGTTGCCTTGATCTTGGCCTATGCCGTGGCTTTCCCGCAAGATGTTGCACGTTCCTAGCATATTGGCTTGGACTCCTAGCAAGTCGCCTTGCTCTTGGTTGCCCATTCCTAGCATTTTGGCTTGGTCTCATAACAAGTTGCCTTTGTCTTGGCCTGTGCCTTAGCTTTCCCGCACGAAGTAGCACGTTCCTAGCATATCGGCGTGGCTTCCTAGCACGTTGCCTTGGTCTTGATGGCCCGTTCCTGGCATATTGGCTTGGCCTCCTAGCACGTTGCTTTGCTCTTAGTTGTCCGTTGCTAGCACATTGGCTTGGCCTCCTAGCACGTTACCTTGGTCGCCCGAACGACGTTGCCCGTTCCTATCATCATGGCTTGGCCTACTAGCACGTTGCCTTGGTCTTGGTTGCGCATTCCGAGCATATTGGCTTGTTCTCCTAGCACATTGCCATTGTCTTGGTTGCCCGTTCCTAGAATCATAACTTGGCCTCCTAGCTTGTTACCTTTGTCTTGGTTTCCTGTTCCTAGTATATTGTCTTGGCATCCTAGTACGTTTCCTTGGTTTTGGTTGGCCGTTCCTAGCATATTGGCATGGCCTTCAAGCACGTTGCCTTGGTCGCCCGTACGACGTTGCCCGTTCCTAGCATCATGGCTTGCTTGCACGATGTTGTACGTTCCTAGCATATCGGCTTGGCCTCCTAGCACGTTGCCTTGGTCTTTGTTGCCCGTTCCTAGCATATTGGCTTGGCCTCCTAGCACGTTGCCTTGGTCTTGGTTGTCCGTTACTAGCATCATGGCTTGGCATCATAGCACGTTGCCTTTGTCTTGGCCTATGACTTGGCTTGCCCGCACGCAGTTGCACGTTCCTAGCATATCGGCGTGGCCTCCTAGCACGTTGCCTTGGTCTTGATGGCCCGTTCCTAGCCTATTGGCTTCGCCTCATAGCACGTTGCCTTGGTCTTGGTTTTCCGTTCCTAGCATATTGGCTTGGCCTCCTATCACGTTTCCCTGGTTGCCCGAAAACGTTGCCCGTTCGTAGCATCATGGCTTGGCATCTTAGCACGTTGCCTTGATCTTGGTTGCCCGTTCCTAGCATATTGGCTTGTCCTCCTAGCACGTTGCCTTTGTCTTGGCCTATTCAATGGTTTCTCTGCACGATGTTGCACGTTCCTAGCATATCGACTTGGCCTCTTAGCACGTTACCATGGTCTTGGTATCCCGTTCCTAGCATATTGGCTTGGCCTCCTAGCACGTTGCCTTGTTCTTCGTTGTCCGTTCCTAGCATATTGGCTTTGCCTCCGAGCACGTTGCCTTGGTCTTGGCATATACCTTGGTCCCCCGAACGACGTTGCCCTTTCCTAGCATCATGGCTTTGCTTCCTAGTACGTTGCCTTGGACTGGGCCTATGCCTTGGTTTGCCCGCACGACGTTGGACGTTCCTATCATATTGGCTTGGCCTCCCAGCACGTTGCCTTTGTCTTGGTTGTCCGTTCCTAGTATTATGGCTTGGCACCCTAGCACGTTGCCTTGGTCTTAGCCTATGCCTTGGCTTTCCCGCATGACGTTGCACGTTCCTAGCATATTGGCTTGGACTCCTAGCACATCGCCTTGCTCTTGGTTGCCCGTTCCTAGCATTATGGCTTGGCCTCATAGCACCGTTCCTTTGTCTTGGCCTATGACTTTGCTTTCCCGCACGAAGTAGCACGTTCATAACATGTCGGTGTGGCTTCCTAGCACGTTGCCTTGGTCTTGGTTGTCCGTTCCTAGAACATTGGCTTGGCCTCCTAGCACGTTACATTGGTCGCCCGAACGATGTTGCCCGTTCCTAGCATCATGGCTTGGCCTCCTAGTACGTTGCCTTAGACTGGGCCTATGCCTTGGGTTGCCCGCACGACGTTGCACGTTCCTAGCATTTTGGCTTGGCCTCCTAGTACGTTGCCTTGATCGGGCCTATGCCTTTGTTTGCCCGCACGACGTGGCACGTTCCTAGCATATTGGCTTGGCCTCCTAGCACGTTGCCTTTGTCTTGGTTGTCCGTTCCTAGTATCATGGCTTTGCCTCCTAGCACGTTGCCTTCGTCTTGGCCTATGCCTTGGCTTTCCCGCATGACGTTGCACGTTCCTAGCATATTGGTTTGGACTCCTAGCACGTCGCCTTGCTCTTGGTTGCCCGTTCCTAGCATTATGGCTTGGCCTCATAGCACGTTGCCTTTGTTTTGGCCTATGACTTGGCTTTCCCGCACGAAGTAGCATGTTCCTAGCATTTCGGTGTGGCTTCCTATCACGTTTCCTTGGTCTTGATGTCCCGTTCCTAGCATATTGGCTTGGCCTCCTAGCACGTCGCCTTGCTCTTGGTTGCCCGTTCCTAGCATTATGGCTTGGCCTCATAGCACGTTGCCTTTGTTTTGGCCTATGACTTGGCTTTCCCGCACGAAGTAGCATGTTCCTAGCATTTCGGTGAGGCTTCCTATCACGTTTCCTTGGTCTTGATGTCCCGTTCCTAGCATATTGGCTTGGCCTCCTAGCACGTTGCCTTGGTCTTGGTTGTCCGTTCCTAGAACATTGGCTTGGCCTCCTAGCACGTTACCTTGGTCGCCTGAACGATGTTGCCCGTTCTTAGCATCATGGCTTGGCCTCCTAGCACCGTTGCCTTGGACTGGGCCTATGCCTTGGTTTGCCCGCACGACGTTGCAAGTTCCTATCATATTGGCTTGGCCTTCTAGCACGGTGCCTTTGTCTTGATTGTCGGTTCCTAGTATCATGGCTTTGCCTCCTAGCACGTTGCCTTGGTCTTGGCCTATGCCTTGGCTTTCCCGCATGACGTTGCACGTTCCTAGCATATTGGCTTGGACTCTTAGCACATCGCCTTGCTCTGGGTTGCCCGTTCCTAGCATCATGGCTTGGCCTCATAGCACGTTGCCTTTGTTTTGGCCTATGACTTGGCTTTCCCGCACGTCGGTGTGGCTTCCTAGCACGTTGCCTTGGTCTTGGTTGTCCGTTCCTAGCACATTGGCTTCGCCTCCTAGCACGTTACCTTGGTCGCCCGAACGATGTTGCCCGTTCCTAGCATCATGGCTTGGCCTCCTAGTACGTTGCCTTAGACTGGGCCTATGCCTTGGGTTGCCCGCACGACGTTGCACGTTCCTATCATATTGGCTTGGCCTCCTAGCAAGTTGCCTTTGTCTTGGTTGTCCGTTTCTAGTATCATGGCTTGGCACCCTAGCACGTTGCCTTGGTCTTCGCCTATGCCTTGGCTTTCCCGCATGACGTTGCACCTTCCTAGCATATTGTCTTGGACTCCTAGCACATCGCCTTGCTCTTGGTTGCCCGTTCCTAGCATTATGGCTTGGCCTCATAGCACCGTTCCTTTGTCTTGGCCTATGACTTGGCTTTCCCGCACGAAATAGCACGTTTCTAGCATGTCGGTGTGGCTTCCTAGCACTTTTCCTTGGTCTTGATGTCCCGTTTCTAGAATATTGGCTTGGCCTCGAAGCACGTTGCCTTGGTCTTCGTTTTCCGTTGCTAGCATATTGGCTTGACCTTCTAGCACGTTGCCGTGGTCGCCCGAACGATGTTGCCCGTTCCTAGCATCATGGCTTGGCCTCCTAGTACGTTGCCTTAGGCCCGGGCCTATGCCTTGGGTTGCCCGCACGACGTTGCACGTTCCTCGTCATATTGGCTTGGCCTCCTAGCACGTTGCCTTTGTCTTGGTTGTCCGTTCCTAGTATCATGGCTTGGCCTCCTAGCACGTTGCCTTTGTCTTGGTTGTCCGTTCCTAGTATCATGGCTTGGCACCCTAGCACGTTGCCTTGGTCTTGGCCTATGCCTTGGCTTTTCCGCATGACGTTGCACGTTCCTAACATATTGGCTTGGACTCCTAGCACATCGCCTTGCTCTGGGTTGCCCGTTCCTAGCATAATGGCTTGGCCTCATAGCACCGTTGCCTTTGTCTTGGCCTATGACTTAGCTTTCCCGCACGAAGTAGCACGTTCCTAGCATGTCCGTGTGGCTTCCTAGCACGTTGCCTTGGTCTTGATGGCCCGTTCCTAGCATATTGGCTTGGCCTCCTAGCACGTTGCCTTGGTCTTCGTTGTCCGTTCCTAGCAGATTGGCTTGGCCTCCTAGCACGTTACCTTGGTCGGCCGAACGACGTTGCCCGTTCCTATCATCATGGCTTGGCCTCCTAACACGTTGCCTTGGTCTTGGTTACCTTTTCCCAGCATATTGGCTTGTTCTCCTAGCACGTTGCCATTGTCTTGGTTGCCCGTTCCTAGTATCATCGCTTGTCCTCCTTGCACGTTACCTTTGTCTTTGCTTATGCCTTGGCTTGTCCGCACGACTTTGCACGTTCCTACCATATCGGCTTGGCTTCCTAGCATGTTGCCTTGGTCTTGGTTGCCCGTTCCTAATATATTGGCTTGGCATCCTAGTACGTTTCCTTGGTGTTGGTTGGCCGTTCCTAGCATATTGGCATGGCCTTCTAGCCCGTTGCCTTGGTCTTGGCCTATGCCTTGGTTGCCCGTACGACGTTGCCCATTCCTAGTATCATGGCTTGCCCTATGCCTTAGCTTGTCCGCACGATGTTGTACGTTCCTAGTATATCGGCTTGGCCTCCTAGCACGTTGCCTTGGTCTTCGTTGCCCGTTCCTAGCATATTGGCTTGGCCTCCTAGCACGTTGCCTTGGTCTTGGTTGCCCGTTACTAGCATCATGGCTTGGCCTTCTAGCACGTTGCCTTTGTCTTGGCCAATACCTTGGCTTGCCCGCATGATGTCGCATGTTCCTAGCATATCGGCTTGGCCTCATAGGTCGTTACCTTGGTCTTGGTTGTTCGTTCTAGCATATTGGTTTTTCCTCCTAGCACGTTGCCTTGATCTTGGTTGCCCGTTCCTAGCATATTGGCTCGTCCTCCTAGCACGTTGCCTTTGTCTTGGCCTATTCAATGGTTTCCCTTCACGAGGTTGCACGTTCCTAGCATATCGACTTGGCCTCTTAGCACGTTACCATGGTCTTGGTATCCCGTCCCTAGCATATTGGCTTGCCTCCTAGCACATTGCCTTGGTCTTGGCATATACCTTGGTCCCCCGAACGATGTTCCCCTTTCCTATCATCATCGTTTGACCTCCTTGTACGTTGCCTTGGACTGGGCCTATGCCTTTGTTTGCCCGCACGACGTTGCACGTTCCTATCATATTGGCTTGGCCTCCTAGCACGTTGCCTTTGTCTTGGTTGTCCGTTCCTAGTATCATGGCTTGGCCTCCTAGCACGTTGCCTTCGTCTTGGCCTATGCCTTGGCTTTCCCGCATGACGTTGCATGTTCCTAGCATATTGGCTTGGACTCCTAGCACGTCGCCTTGCTCTTGGTTGCCCGTTCCTAGCATTATGGCTTGGCCTCATAGCACGTTGCCTTTGTCTTGGCCTATGACTTGGCTTTAGCACGTTCCTAGGATATCGGTGTGGCTTCCTAGCACGTTTCCTTGGTCTTGATGTCCCGTTCCTAGCATATTGGCTTGGCCTCCTAGCACGTTACCTTGGTCTTGGTTGTCCGTTCCTAGCACATTGGCTTGGCCTCCTAGCACGTTACCTTGGTCCCCCGAACGACGTTGCCCTTTCGTAGCATCATGGCTTGGCTTCCTAGTACGTTGCCTTGGACTGGGCCT
Organism: Silybum marianum; assembly: GCA_036898165.1. NCBI lineage: Eukaryota > Viridiplantae > Streptophyta > Magnoliopsida > Asterales > Asteraceae > Silybum > Silybum marianum. Next base: position 35,586,203 of record CM072537.1, on the reverse strand, counting down.
ATGCCTTGGTTTGCCCGCACGACGTTGGACGTTCCTATCATATTCGCTTGGCCTCCCAGCACGTTGCCTTTGTCTTGGTTGTCCGTTCCTAGTATTATGGCTTGGCACCCTAGCACGTTGCCTTGGTCTTAGCCTATGCCTTGGCTTTCCCGCATGACGTTGCACGTTCCTAGCATATTGGGTTAGACTCCTAGCACATCGCCTTTCTCTTGGTTGCCCGTTCCTAGCATTATGGCTTGGCCTCATAGCACCGTTCCTTTGTCTTCGCCTATGACTTTGCTTTCCCGCACGAAGTAGCACGTTCATAACATGTCGGTGTGGCTTCCTAGCATGTTTCCTTGGTCTTGATGTCTCGTTCCTAGCATATTGGCTTGACCTCCTAGCACGTTGCCTTGGTCTTCGTTGCCCGTTCCTAGCATATTGGCTTGGCCTCCTAGCACGTTGCCTTGGTCTCCTGGTTGTCCGTTCCTAGTATCTTGGCTTGGCTTCCTAGTATGTTGCCTTGATCTTGGCCTATGCCTTGGCTAGCCCGCACGACGTTGCACATTCCTTGCCTATTGGCTTGGCTTCCTAGCACGTTGTCTTGGTCTTGGTTGTCCGATCCTATCATTATGGCTTGGCCTCATAGCACGTTGCCTTGGTCTTCGCATATGCCTTGGCTTACCCGCAGGACGTTGCACGTTCCTAGCATATCAAGGTGTCCTCCTAGCACATCGCCTTGCTCTTGGTTGCCCGTTCCTAGCATTATGGCTTGGCCTCATAGCACCGTTCCTTTGTCTTGGCCTATGACTTGGCTTTCCCGCACGAAGTAGCTCGTTTCTAGCATGTCGGTGTGGCTTCCTAGCACGTTTCCTTGGTCTTGATGTCCCGTTCCTAGCATATTGGCTTGGCCTCCTAGCACGTTGCCTTGGTCTTGGTTGTCCGTTCCTAGCACATTGGCTTGGCCTCCTAGCACGTTACCTTGGTCGCCCGAACGATGTTGCCAGTTCCTAGCATCATGGCTTGGCCTATGACTTGGCTTTCCCGCACGAAGTAGCTCGTTTCTAGCATGTCGGTGTGGCTTCCTAGCACGTTTCTTTGGTCTTGATGTCCCGTTCCTAGCATGTTAGCTTGACCTCCTAGCACGTTGCCTTGGTCTTGGTTGTCCGTTCCTAGCACATTGGCTTGGCCTCCTAGCACGTTACCTTGGTCGCCCGAACGACGTTGCCCGTTCCTATCATCATGGCTTGGCCTACTAGCACGTTGCCTTGGTCTTGGTTGCGCATTCCCAGCATATTGGCTTGTTCTCCTAGCACATTGCCATTGTCTTGGTTGCCCGTTCCTAGAATCATAACTTGGCCTCCTAGCTTGTTACCCTTGTCTTGGTTTCCTGTTCTTAGTATATTGTCTTGGCATCCTAGTACGTTTCCTTGGTTTTGGTTGGCCGTTCCTAGCATATTGGCATGGCCTTCAAGCACGTTGCCTTGGTCTTGTCCTATGCCTTGGTCGCCCGTACGACGTTGCCCGTTCCTAGCATCATGGCTTGCTTGCACGATGTTGTACGTTCCTAGCATATCGGCTTGGCCTCCTAGCACGTTGCCTTGGTCTTTGTTGCCCGTTCCTAGCATATTGGCTTGGCCTCCTAGCACGTTGCCTTGGTCTTGGTTGTCCGTTACTAGCATCATGGCTTGGCATCATAGCACGTTGCCTTTGTCTTGGCCTAGCCTTGGCTTGCCCGCACGCAGTTGCACGTTCCTAGCATATCGGCGTGGCCTCCTAGCACGTTGCCTTGGTCTTGATGGCCCGTTCCTAGCCTACTGACTTCGCCTCATAGCACGTTGCCTTGGTCTTGGTTTTCCGTTCCTAGCATATTGGCTTGGCCTCCTATCGCGTTTCCCTGATTGCCCGAAAACGTTGCCCGTTCGTAGCATCATGGCTTGGCATCTTAGCACGTTGCCTTGATCTTGGTTGCCCGTTCCTAGCATATTGGCTTGTCCTCCTAGCACGTTGCCTTTGTCTTGGCCTATTCAATGGTTTCTCTGCACGATGTTGCACGTTCCTAGCATATCGACTTGGCCTCTTAGCACGTTACCATGGTCTTGGTATCCCGTTCCTAGCATATTGGCTTGGCCTCCTAGCACGTTTCCTTGTTCTTCGTTGTCCGTTCCTAGCATATTGGCTTTGCCTCCTAGCACGTTGCCTTGGTCTTGGCATATACCTTGGTCCCCCGAACGACGTTGCCCTTTCCTAGCATCATGGCTTGGCTTCCTAGTACGTTGCCTTGGACTGGGCCTATGCCTTGGTTTGCCCGCACGACGTTGGACGTTCCTATCATATCGGCTTGGCCTCCTAGCACGTTGCCTTTGTCTTGGTTGTCCGTTCCTAGTATTATGGCTTGGCACCCTAGCACGTTGCCTTGGTCTTAGCCTATGCCTTGGCTTTCCCGCATGACGTTGCACGTTCCTAGCATATTGGGTTAGACTCCTAGCACATCGCCTTGCTCTTGGTTGCCCGTTCCTAACATTATGGCTTGGCCTCATAGCACCGTTCCTTTGTCTTGGCCTATGACTTTGCTTTCCCGCACGAAGTAGCACGTTCATAACATGTCGGTGTGGCTTCCTAGCATGTTTCCTTGGTCTTGATGTCTCGTTCCTAGCATATTGGCTTGACCTCCTAGCACGTTGCCTTGGTCTTGGTTGTCCGTTCCTAGCACATTGGCATGGCCTTCTAAAATGTTACCTTGGTTGCCCGAACGATGTTGCCCGTTCCTAGCATCATGGCTTGGCCTCCTAGCACGTTGCCTTGGTCTTGGTTGCCCTTTCCCAGCATATTGGCTTGTTCTCCTAGCACGTTGCCATTGTCTGGGTTGCGTGTTCTACTATCATCGGTTGTCCTCCTTGCACATTGCTTTTGTCTTTGCCTATGCCTTAGCTTGTCCGCACGACTTTGCACGTTCCTACCATATTGGCTTGGCCTCCTAGCATGTTGCCTTGGTCTTGGTTGCCCGTTCCTAATATATTGGCTTGGCATCATAGCACGTTGCGTTGGTCTTGGCCTATGCCGTGGCTTTCCCGCAAGATGTTGCACGTTCCTAGCAAATTGGCATGGCCTTCTAGCCCGTTGCCTTGGTCTTGGCCTATGCCTTGGTTGCCCGTAAGACGTTGCCCATTCCTAGTATCATGGCTTGCCCTATGCCTTGGCTTGTCCGCATGATGTTGTACGTTCCTAGTATATCGGCTTGGCCTCCAAGCACATTGTCTTGGTCTTCGTTGCCCGTTCCTAGCATATTGGCTTGGCCTCCTAGCACGTTGCGTTGGTCTTGGTTGCTTGTTACTAGCATCATGGCTTGGCCTTCTAGCACGTTGGCATTGTCTTGGCCAATACGTTGGCTTGTTCTCCTAGCACATTGCCATTGTCTTGGTTGCATGTTCCTAGCATATCGGCTTGGCCTCATAGGTTGTTGACTTGGTCTTGGTTGTTCGTTCTAGCATATTGGTTTGGCCTCCTAGCACGTTGCCTTGATGTTGGTTGCCCGTTCCAAGCATATTGGCTTGTCCTCCTAACACGTTGCCTTGGTCTTGGTTACCCGTTCCTGGCATCATGGCTTGGCCTCCTAGCATGTTTCCTTTGTCTTGGCCTATTCCTTGGCTTCCGCGCACGACGTTGCACGTTTCAAGCATATCGGCTTGGCCTCCTAGCACGTTGACTTGGTCTTGGTTGCCCGTTACTAGCATCATGGCTTGGCCTCATTGGACGTTGGCTTTATCTTGGCCTATGCCTTGGCTTGCCCGCACGAAGTTGCACGTTCCTAGCATATCGGCGTGGCCTCCTAGCACGTTTCCTTGGTCTTGATGGCCCGTTCCTAGCCTATTGGCTTCGCCTCATAGCACTTGCCTTGGTCTTGGGTTTTCCGTTCCTAGTATATTGGCTTGGCCTCCTAACACGTTTCCCTGGTCGCCCGAACAACGTTGCCCGTTCGTAGCATCATGGCTTGGCATCTTAGCACGTTGCCTTGATCTTGGTTGCCCGTTCCTAGCATATTGGCTTGTCCTCCTAGCACGTTGCCTTTGTCTTGGCCTATTGAATGGTTTTCCTGCACGATGTTGCACGTTCCTAGCATATCGACTTGGCCTCTTAGCACGTTACCATGGTCTTGGTATCCCGTCCCTAGCATATTGGCTTGGCCTCCTAGCACGTTGCCTTGGTCTTCGTTGTCCGTTCCTAGCATATTGGCTTTGCCTCCTAGCACGTTGCCTTGGTCTCGGCATATACCTTGGTCCCCCGAACGATGTTGCCCTTTCCTAGCATCATGGCTTGGCCTCCTTGTACGTTGCCTTGGACTGGGCCTATGCCTTTGATTGCCCGCACGACGTTGCACGTTCCTATCATATTGGCTTGGCCTCCTAGAACGTTGCCTTGGTCTTGATGGCCCGTTCCTAGCATATTGGCTTGGCCTTCTAGCACGTTGCCTTGGTCTTAGTTGTCCGTTCCTAGCACATTGGCTTGGCCTCCTAGCACGTTACCTTGGTCGGCCGAACGACGTTGCCCGTTCAAAGCATCATGGCTTGGCCTCCTAGCATGTTGCATTGGGCTTGGTTGCGCTTTCCTAGCATATTGGCTTGTTCTCCTAGCACGTTGCCATTGTCTTGGTTGCCCGTTCCTAGAATCATCGCTTGACCTCATAGTACGATGTTGTCCGTTCCTAGCACATTGGCATGGCCTCCTAAAATGTTACCTTGGTCGCCCGAACGAAGTTGCCCGTTCCTAGCATCATGGCTGGGCCTCCTAGCACGTTGCCTTGGTCTTGGTTGCCCTTTCCCAGCATATTGGCTTGTTCTCCTAGCACGTTGCCATTCTCTTGGTTGCCTATGCCTTGGCTTGTCCGCACGACTTTGCACGTTCCTACCATATCGGCTTGGCCTCCTAGCATGTTGCCTTGGTCTTGGTTGTCCGTTCCTAATATATTGGCTTGGCATCATAGTACGTTTCCTTGGTGTTGGTTGTCCGTTCCTAGCAAATTGGCATGGCCTTATAGCCCGTTGCCTTGGTCTTGGCCTATGCCTTGGTTGCCCGTACGACGTTGCCTATTCCTAGTATCATGGCTTGCCCTATGCCTTGGCTTGTCCGCACGATGTTGTATGTTCCTAGTATATCGGCTTGGCCTCCAAGCACATTGTCTTGGTCTTCGTTGCCCGTTCCTAGCATATTGGCTTGGCCTCCTAGCACGTTGCGTTGGTCTTGGTTGCCTGCTACTAGCATCATGGCTTGGCCTTCTAGCACGTTGGCATTGTCTTGGCCAATACCTTGGCTTGCCCGCACGATGTTGCTTGTTCCTAGCATATCGGCTTGGCCTCATAGGTTGTTGCCTTGGTCTTGGTTGTTCGTTCTAGCATATTGGTTTGGCCTCCTAGCACGTTGCCTTGATGTTGGTTGCCCGTTCCAAGCATATTGTCTTGTCCTCCTAGCACGTTGCCTTGGTCTTGGTTACCCGTTCCTGGCATCATGGCTTGGCCTCCTAGCATGTTTCCTTTGTCTTGGCCTATTCCTTGGCTTCCCCACAGGACGTTGCCCGTTTCAAGCATATCGGCTTGGCCTCCTAGCACGTTGACTTGGTCTTGGTTGCCCGTTACTAGCATCATGGCTTGGCCTCATTGGACGTTGCCTTTGTCTTAGCCTATGCCTTGGCTTGCCCGCACGCAGTTGCACGTTCCTAGCATATCGGCGTGGGCTCCTAGCACGTTGCCTTGGTCTTGATGGCCCGTTCCTAGCCTGTTGGCTTCGCCTCATAGCACTTGCCTTGGTCTTGGTTTTCCGTTCCTAGCATATTAGCTTGGCCTCCTAGCACGTTTCCCTGGTCGGTCGAACAACGTTGCCCGTTCGTAGCATCATGGCTTGGCATCTTAGCACGTTGCCTTGGTCTTGTCCTATGCCTTGGTCGCCCGTACGACGTTGCCCGTTCCTAGCATCATGGCTTGCCCTATGCCTTGGCTTGCCCGCATGATGTTGTACGTTCCAAGCATATCGGCTTGGCCTACTAGCACGTTGCCTTGGTCTTTGTTGCCCGTTCCTAGTATATTGGCTTGGCCTCCTAGCACGTTGCCCTGGTCTTGGTTGCCCGTTACTAGCATCATGGCTTGGCCTCATAGCACGTTGCCTTTGTCTTGGCCTATGCCTTGGCTTGCCCGCACGTAGTTGCACGTTCCAAGCATATCGGCGTGGCCTCCTAGCACGTTGCCTTGGTCTTGATGACCCGTTCCTAGCCTATTGGCTTCGCCTCATAGCACGTTGCCTTGGTCTTGGTTGTCCGTTCCTAGCATATTGGCTTGGCCTCCTAGCACGTTTCCCTGGTCACTCGAACGACGTTGCCCGTTCCTAGCATCATGGCTTGGCCTCCTAGCACGTTTCCTTGATCTTGGTTGCCCGTTCCTAGCATACTGGCTTGTCCTCATAGCACGTTTCCTTGGTCTTGGTTACCCGTTTCTAGCATCATGGCTTGACCTCCAAGCACGTTGCCTTTGTCTTGGCCAATTCATTGGCTTGCCTGCATGACGTTACACGTTTCTAGCATATCGGCTTGGCCTATTAGCACGTTGCCATGGTCTTGGTTGCCCGTTCCTGGCATTTTGGGTTGGACTCCTAACATGTTCCATTGGTCTTTGTTTTCCGTTCCTAGAATATTGGCTTGGCTTCCTAGCACCTTGCTTAGGTCTTGGCCTATGCCTTGGCTTCCCCCATGACGGTGCCCGTTCCTAGCATGATGGCTTAGCGTCCTAGCACGTTGCCTAGGTCTTGGCCTATGCCTTGGCTTCCCGCATGACGTTGCCCGTTCCTAGCATCATGGCTTGGCCTCGTAGCACGTTGCCTTTGTCTTGGCCTATTCATTGGCTTTCCTGCACGACGTTGCACGTTCCTAGCATATCGGCCTGGCCTCTTAGCACGTTTCCATGGTCTTGGTTGCCCGTTCCTAGCATATTGGCTTGGCCTCCTAGCACGTTGCCTTGGTATGTGTTGTCCGTTCCTAGCATATTCGCTTGCCCTCCTAGCATGTTGCCTTGGTCTTGGCATATGCCTTGGTTGCCCGAACGACGTTGCCCATTCCTAGCATCATGGCTTGGCCTCCTAGTACGTTGCCTTGGACTGGGCCTATGCCTTGGTATTCCCGCACGACGTTGCACGTTCCTAGCATATTGGCTTGGCTTCCTAGCATGTTCCATTGGTCTTGGTTTTCCGTTCCTAGAATATTGGCTTGGCGTTCTAGCACCTTGCCTAGGTCATGGCCTATGCCTTGGTTTCCCGCATGACGTTGCCCGTTCCTAGCATATTGGCTTGGCCTCCTAGTACGTTGCCTTTGTCTTGGTTGTCCGTTCCAAGTATCATGGCTTGTCCTCCTAGCATGTTTCCTGGATCTTGGCCTATGCCTTGGATTTCCCGCACGATGTTACACGTTCATAACATATTGGCTTGGAGTTCTAGAATGTTGCCTTGCTCTTGGTTGCTTGTACCTAGCATCATGGTTTGGCCTCATAGCACGCTGCCTTTGTCTTGACCTATGCCTTGGTTTGCCCGCACGAAATTGCACGGTCCTAGCATATCGAGGTGGCCTCCTAGCACGTTCCCTTGGTCTTGATGGCCCGTTCCTAGCATATTGGCTTGGACTCCTAGCACGTTGCCTTTGTCTTTGTTGTCCGTTCCTAGCATATTGGCATGGCCTTCTAGCACGTTGCCTTGGTCTTGTCCTATGCCTTGGTCGCCCGTACGACGTTGCCCGTTCCTAGCATCATGGCTTTCCCTATGCCTTGGCTTGCCCGCACGATGTTGTACGTTCCTAGCATATCGGCTTGGCCTCCTTACACGTTGCCTTGGTCTTCGTTGCCCGTTCCTAGCATATTGGCTTGGCCTCCTAGCACGTTGCCTTGGTCTTGGTTGCCCGTTACTAGCATCATGGCTTGGCCTCATAGCACGTTGCCTTTGTCTTGGCCTATGCCTTGGCTTGCCCGCACGTAGTTGCACGTTCCTAGCATATCGGCTTGGCCTCCTAGCACGTTGGCTTGGTCTTGATGACCCGTTCCTAGCCTATTGGCTTCGCGTCATAGCACGTTGCCTTGGTCTTGGTTGTCCGTTCCTAGCATATTGTCTTGGCCTCCTAGCACGTTTCCCTGGTCGCCCAAACGACGTTGCCCGTTCCTAGCATCATGGCTTGGCCTCCTAGCACGTTGCCTTGATCTTGGTTGCCCGTTCCTAGCATATTGGCTTGTCCTCCTAGCACGTTGCCTTGATCTTGGTTGCCCGTTCCTAGCATATTGGCTTGTCCTCCTAGCACGTTGCCTTGGTCTTGGTTACCCGTTCCTAGCATCATGGCTTGGCCTCCTAGCGCGTTGCATTTGTCTTGGCCAATTCATTGGCTTGCCTGCACGACGTTGCACGTTCCTAGCATATATCGGCTTGGCCTCTAAGCACATTGCCATGGTCTTGGTTGCGCATTCCTAGCATTTTGGCTTGGCCTCCTAGCACGTTTCCTTGGTCTTCGTTGTCCGTTTCTAGCATATTGGCTTGGCCTCCTAGCACATTGCCTTCGTCTTGGCATATGCCTTGGTCACCAGAACGACGTTGCCCATTCCTAGCGTCATGGCTTGGCCTCCTAGTACGTTGCCTTGGACAGGGCCTATGCCTTGGTTTGCCCGCACGACGTTGCACGTTCCTAGCATATTGGCTTGGCCTCCTATAATGTTCCATTGGTCTTGGCTTTCTATTCCTAGCATATTGGCTTGGCCTCCTAGCATTTTCCATTGGTCTGGGTTTTCCGTTCCTAGCATATTGGATTGGCATCCTAGCAAGTTTCCTGGTCTTGGCCTACGCCTTGGTCGCCTGCACGACATTGCCCGTTCCTAGCATGGTGGCTTGGCGTCCTAGCACGTTGCCTAGGTCTTGGCCTATGCCTTGGCTTCCCGCATGATGTTGCACGTTCCTTGCATATTGGCTAGGCCTCTTAGCACGTTGCCTTTGTCTTGGTTGTCTGTTCCTAGCTTATTGGCATGGCCTTCTAGCACGTTGCCTTGGTCTTGGCCTATGCCTTGGTCGCCCGTAGGACGTTGCCCGTTCCTAGCATATTGGCTTGGCCTTCTAGCACGTTGCCTTGGTCTTAGTTGTCCGTTCCTAGCACATTGGCTTGGCCTCTTAGCGCGTTACCTTGGTCGGCCGAACGACGTTGCCCGTTCAAAGCATCATGGCTTGGCCTCCTAGCATGTTGCCTTGGGCTTGGTTGCGCTTTCCCAGCATATTGTATTGTTCTCCTAGCACGTTGCCATTGTCTTGGTTGCCCGTTCCTAGAATCATCGCTTGACCTCATAGCACTTTGCCTTTGTCTTTGCTTATGTCTTGGCTTGTCCTCACGACTTTGCACGTTCCTACAATATCGGCTTGACCTCCTAGCATGTTGCCTTGGTTTTGGTTGACCTTTAATAGTATATTGGCTTGGCATCCTAGTACGATTCCTTGGTTTTGATTGTCCGTTCCTAGCACGTTGCCTTGGTCTTGTCCTATGCCTTGGTCGCCCGTACGACGTTGCCCGTTCCTAGCATCATGGCTTGCCCTATGCCTTGGCTTGCCCGCATGATGTTGTACGTTCCAAGCATATCGGCTTGGCCTCCTAGCACGTTGCCTTGGTCTTTGTTGCCCGTTCCTAGTATATTGGCTTGGCCTCCTAGCACGTTGCCTTGGTCTTGGTTGCCCGTTACTAGCATCATGGCTTGGCCTCATAGCACGTTGCCTTTGTCTTAGCCTATGCCTTGGCTTGCCCACACGTAGTTGCACGTTCCAAGCATATCGGCGTGGCCTCCTAGGACGTTGCCTTGGTCTTGATGACCCATTCCTAGCCTATTGGCTTCGCCTCATAGCACGTTGCCTTGGTCTTGGTTGTCCGTTCGTAGCATATTGATTTGGCCTCCTAGCACGTTTCCCTGGTCACTCGAACGATGTTGCCCGTTCCTAGCATCATGGCTTGGCCTCCTAGCACGTTTCCTTGATCTTGGTTGTCCGTTCCTAGCATACTGGCTTGTCCTCATAGCACGTTGCCTTGGTCTTGGTTACCCGTTTCTAGCATCATGGCTTGGCCTCCAAGCACGTTGCCTTTGTCTTGGCCAATTCATTGGCTTGCCTGCATGACATTACACGTTTCTAGCATATCGGCTTGGCCTCTTAGCACGTTGCCATGGTCTTGGTTGCCCGTTCCTAGCATTTTGGGTTGGACTCCTAACATGTTCCATTGTTCTTGGTTTTCCGTTCCTAGAATATTGGCTTGGCTTCCTAGCACCTTGCCTAGGTCTTGGCCTATACCTTGGCTTCCCCCATGACGTTGCCCGTTCCTAGCATGATGGCCTAGCCTCCTAGCACGTTGCCTAGGTCTTGGCCTATGCCTTGGCTTCCCGCATGACGTTGCCCGTTCCTAGCATCATGGCTTGGCCTCGTAGCACGTTGCCTTTGTCTTGGCCTATTCATTGGCTTTCCTGCACGACGTTGCACGTTCCATGGTCTTGGTTTCCCGTTCCTAGCATATTGGCTTGGCCTCCTAGCACGTTGCCTTGGTATGTGTTGTCCGTTCCTAGCATATTCGCTTGCCCTCCTAGCATGTTGCCTTGGTCTTGGCATATGCCTTGGTTGCCCGAACGACGTTGCCCATTCCTAGCATCATGGCTTGGCCTCCTAGTACGTTGCCTTGGACTGGGCCTATGCCTTGGTATTCCCGCACGACGTTGCACGTTCCTAGCATATTGGCTTGGCCTCCTAGCATGTTCCATTGGTCTTGGTTTTCCGTTCCTAGAATTTTGGCTTGGCGTCCTAGCACCTTGCCTAGGTCATGGCCTATGCCTTGGTTTCTCGCATGACGTTGCCCGTTCCTAGCATATTGGCTTGGCCTCCTAGTACGTTGCCTTTGTCTTGGTTGTCCTTTCCAAGTATCATGGCTTGTCCTCCTAGCATGTTTCCTGGATCTTGGCCTATGCCTTGGATTTCCCGCACGATGTTACACGTTCATAACATATTGGCTTGGAGTTCTAGAACGTTGCCTTGCTCTTGGTTGCTTGTACCTAGCATCATGGTTTGGCCTCATAGCACGCTGCCTTTGTCTTGACCTATGCCTTGGTTTGCCCGCACGAAGTTGCACGGTCCTAGCATATCGAGGTGGCCTCCTAGCACGTTGCCTTGGTCTTGATGGCCCGTTCCTAGCATATTGGCTTGGACTCCTAGCACGTTGCCTTTGTCTTCGTTGTCCGTTCCTAGCATATTGGCATGGCCTTCTAGCACGTTGCCTTGGTCTTGTCCTATGCCTTGGTCGCCCGTACGACGTTGGCCGTTCCTAGCATCATGGCTTGCCCTATGCCTTGGCTTGCCCGCACGATGTTGTACGTTCCTAGCATATCGGCTTGGCCTCCTTACACGTTGACTTGGTCTTTATTGCCCGTTCCTAGCATATTTACTTGGCCTCCTAGCACGTTGCCTTGGTCTTGGTTGCCCGTTACTAGCATCATGGCGTGGCCTCATAGCACGTTGCCTTTGTCTTGGCCTATGCCTTGGCTTGCCCGCACGCAGTTGCACGTTCCTAGCATATCGGCGTGGCCTCCTAGCACGTTGGCTTGGTCTTGATGACCCGTTCCTAGCCTATTGGCTTCGCCTCATAGCACGTTGCCTTGGTCTTGGTTGTCCGTTCCTAGCATATTGTCTTGGCCTCCTAGCACGTTTCCCTGGTCGCCCAAACGACGTTGCCCGTTCCTAGCATCATGGCTTGGCCTCCTAGCACGTTGCCTTGATCTTGGTTGCCCGTTCCTAGCATATTGGCTTGTCCTCCTAGCACGTTGCCTTGATCTTGGTTGCCCGTTCCTAGCATATTGGCTTGTCCTCCTAGCACGTTGCCTTGGTCTTGGTTACCCGTTCCTAGCATCATGGCTTGGCCTCCTAGCGCGTTGCATTTGTCTTGGCCAATTCATTGGCTTGCCTGCACGACGTTGCACGTTCCTAGCATATCGCCCAAACGACGTTGCCCGTTCCTAGCATCATGGCTTGGCCTCCTAGCACGTTGCCATGGTCTTGGTTGCCCATTCCTAGCATTTTCGCTTGGCCTCCTAGCACGTTTCCTTGGTCTTCGTTATCCGTTTCTAGCATATTGGCTTGGCCTCCTAGCACGTTGCCTTCGTCTTGGCATATGCCTTGGTCACCCGAACGACGTTCCCCATTCCTAGCGTCATGGCTTGGCCTCCTAGTACGTTGCCTTGGACAGGGCCTATGCCTTGGTTTGCCCGCACGACGTTGCACGTTCCTAGCATATTGGCTTGGCCTCCTATAATGTTCCATTGGTCTTGGCTTTCTATTCCTAGCATATTGGCTTGGCCTCCTAGCATTTTCCATTGGTCTGGGTTTTCCGTTCCTAGCATATTGGCTTGGCATCCTAGCAAGTTTCCTGGTCTTGGCCTACGCCTTGGTCGCCTGCACGACGTTGCCCGTTCCTAGCATGGTGGCTTGGCGTCCTACCACGTTGCCTAGGTCTTGGCCTATGCCTTGGCTTCCCGCATGATGTTGCACATTCCTAGCATATTGGCTTGGCCTCCTAGCACGTTGCCTTTGTCGTGGTTGTGTGTTCCTAGTATCATGGCTTGGCACCCTAGCACGTTGCCTTGGTCTTGGCCTATGCCTTGGCTTTCCCGCATGACGTTGCACATTCCTAGCATATTGGCTTGGACTCCTAGCACGTCGCCTTGTTCTTGGTTGCCCGTTCCTAGCATTATGGCTTGGCCTCATAGCACGTTGCCTTGGTCTTGGCCTATGCCTTGGTCGCCCGTAGGACGTTGCCCGTTCCTAGCATCATGGCTTACGCTATGCCTTGGGTTGCCCGCACGATGTTGTACGTTCCTAGCATATCGGCTTGGCCTCCTAGCACGTTACCTTGGTCTTCGTTGCCCGTTCCTAGCATATTGGCTTGGCCTCCTAGCACGTTGCCTTTGTCTTGGTTGTCCGTTCATAGTATCATGGCTTGGCTTCCTAGCATGTTGATTTGATCTTGGCCTATGTCTTGGCTTTCTCGCACCACGTTGCACGTTCCAAGCATATTGGCTTGGACTCCTAGCACGTCGCCTTGTTCTTGGTTGCCCGTTCCTAGCATTATGGCTTGGTCTCATAGCACGTTGCCATTGTTTTGCCCTATGCCTTGGGTTTCCCGCACAAAGTAGCACGTTCCTAGCATATCGGCGTGGCTTCCTAGCACGTTGCCTTGGTCTTGATGGCCCGTTCCTAGCATATTGGCTTGGCCTTCTGGCACGTTGCCTTGGTCTTGGTTGTCCGTTCCTAGCATGTTGCCTTGGTCTTAGTTTCCCGTTCCTAGTATATTGGCTTGGCCTCCTAGCACGTAGCTTTGGTCTTAGTTGTCCGTTCCTAGCACATTGGCTTGACCTTCTAGCACGTTACCTTGGTCGCCCGAACGACGTTGCCCGTTCCTAGCATCATGGCTTGGCCTCCTAGCACGTTTCCTTGGTCTTGGTTGCGCTTTCCCAGCATATTGGCTTGTTCTCCTAGCACGTTGCCATTGTCTTGGTTGCCCGTTCCTAGAATCATAGCTTGGCCTCCTAGCACTTTGCCTTTGTCTTTGCCTATGCCTTGGCTTGTCCGCACGACTTTGCTCGTTCCTACAATATCGGCTTGGCCTCCTAGCATGTTGCCTTGGTCTTGGTTTCCCGTTCCTAGTATATTGGCCTGGCATCCTAGTACGTTTCCTTGGGTTTGGTTGTCCGTTCCTAGCATATTGGCATGGCCTTCTAGCACGTTGCCTTGGTCATGTCCTATGCCTTGGTCGCCCGTACGACGTTGCCCGTTCCTAACATCATGGCTTGCCCTATGCCTTGGCTTGCCCGCACGATGTTGTACGTTCCTAGCATATCGGCTTGGCCTCCTACCACGTTGCCTTGGTCTTGGTTGTCCGTTCCTAGCATATTGGCTTGGCCTCCTAACACGTTTCCCTGGTCGCCCGAACAAAGTTGCCCGTTCCTAGCATCATGGCTTGGCATCCCAACATGTTGCCTTGATCTAGGTTGCCTGTTCCTAACATACTGGCTTGTCCTCCTAGCACATTGCCTTGGTCTTGGTTACCCGTTCCTAGCATCATGGCTTGGCCTCCTAGCACGTTGCCTTTGTCTTGGCCAATTCATTGGCTTGCCTGAGCGACGTTTCACGTTCTAAGCTTATCGGCTTGGCCTCTTAGCACGTTGACATGGTATTGGTTTCCCGTTCCTAGCATTTTGGCTTGGCCTCCTAGCAAGTTGCCTTGGACTTCGTTGTCCGTTTCTAGCATATTGGCTTGGCCTCCTAGCACGTTGCCTTGGTCTTGGCGTATGCCTTGGTCACCGAACGACGTTGCCCATTCCTAGCATGATGGCTTGGCCTCCTAGTACGTTGCCTTGCACTGGGCCTAAGCCTTGGTATGCCCTCACGACGTTGCACGTTCCTAGCATATTGGCTTGGCCTCCTATAATGTTCCATTGGTCTTGGCTTTCTATTCCTAGCATATTGGCTTGGCCTCCTAGCATTTTCCATTGGTCTGGGTTTTCTGTTCCTAGCATATTGGCTTGGCATCCTAGAACGTTTCCTGGTCTTGGCCTACGCCTTGGTCGCCTGCACGACGTTGCCCGTTCCTAGCATGGTGGCTTGGCGTCCTAGCACGTTGCCTAGGTCTTGGCCTATGCCTTGGCTTCCCGCATGATGTTGCACATTCCTAGCATATTGGCTTGGCCTCCTAGCACGTTGCCTTTGTCGTGGTTGTGTGTTCCTAGTATCATGGCTTGGCACCCTAGCACGTTGCCTTGGTCTTGGCCTATGCCTTGGCTTTCCCGCATGACGTTGCACATTCCTAGCATATTGGCTTGGACTCTTAGCACGTCGCTTTGCTCTTGGTTGCCCGTTCCTAGCATTATGGCTTGGCCTCATAGCACGTTCCTAGCATATCGGCGTGGCTTCCTAACACGTTGACTTGGTATTGCTGGCCCGTTCCTAGCATATTGGTTTGCCCTTCTAGCACGTTGCCTTGGTGTTAGTTGTTCGTTCCTAGCTCATTGGCTTGGCCTGCTTGCACGTTACCTTGGTCGCCCGAACGACGTTGCCCGTTCCTAGCATCAAGGCTTAGCCTCTTAGTACGTTGCCTTGGTCTTGGTTGCCCTTTCCCAGCATACTGGCTTGTTCTCCTAGCACATTTCCATTGTCTTGGTTGCCCGTTCCTAGCATCATCGCTTGGCCTCCTAGCACGTTGCCTTTCTTTTTGCCTATGCCTTGGCTTATCCGCACGACATTGCACCTTCCTACTATATCGGCTTGGTCTCCTAGCATGTTGCCTTGGTCTTAGTTTTCCGTTCCTAGTATATTGGCTTGGCATCCTAGTACGTTTTCTTGGTTTTGGTTGTTCGTTCCTAGCTTATTGGCATGGCCTTCTAGCACGTTGCCTTGGTCTTGGCCTATGCCTTGGTCGCCCTTATGACGTTTCCCGTTCCTAGCATCATGGCTTACCCTATGCCATGGGTCGCCAACACGATGTTGTACGTTCCTAGCATATCGGCTCGGCCTCCTAGCACGTTGCCTTTGTCTTGGTTGTCCGTTCATAGTATCATGGCTTGGCCTCCTAGCATGTTGCTTTGATCTTGGCGATAGGCCTTGGAATTCTCGCACCACGTTGCACGTTCCTAGCATATTGGCTTGGACTCCTAGCACGTCGCCTTGCTCTTGGTTGCCCATTCCTAGCATTATGGCTTGGTCTCATAGCACGTTGCCTTTGTCTTGCCCTATGCCTTGGCTTTCCCGCACAAAGTAGCACGTTCCTAGCATATCGGCGTGGTTTCCTAGCACGTTGCCTTGGTCTTGATGGCCCGTTCCTAGGATATTGGCTTGGCCTCTTGGTACGTTGCCTTGGTCTTAATTGTCCGTTCCTAGCACATTGGCTTGGCCTTCTAGCACGTTACCTTGGTCGCCCGAACGACGTTGCCCGTTCCTAGCATCATGGCTTGGCCTCCTAGCACTTTGCCTTGGTCTTGGTTGCGGTTTCCTAGCATATTGGCTTGTTCTCCTAGCACGTTGCCATTGTCTTGGTTGCCCGTTCCTAGAATCATAGCTTGGCCTCCTAGCACTTTGCCTTTGTCTTTGCCTATGCCTTGGCTTGTCCGCACGACTTTGCTCGTTCCTACAATATCGGCTTGGCCTCCTAGCATGTTGCTATGGTCTTGGTTTTCCGTTCCTAGTATATTGGCTTGGCATCCTAGTACGTTTCCTTGGTTTTGGTTGTCCGTTCCTAGCATATTGGCATGGCCTTCTAGCACGTTGCCCTGGTCTTGTCCTATTCCTTGGTCGCCCGTACGACGTTGCCCGTTCCTAGCATCATGTCTTGCCGTATGCCTTGGCTTGCCCGCACGATGTTGTACGTTCCTAGCATATCGACTTGGCCTCCTACCACTTTGCCTTGGTCTTTGTTGCCCGTTCCTAGCATATTGGCTTGGCCTCCTAGCACGTGGCCTTGGTCTTGGTTGCCCATTACTAGCATCATGGCTTGGCCTCATAGCACGTTGCCTTTGTCTTGGCCTATGCCTTGGCTTGCCCGCACGCAGTTGCACGTTCCTAGCATATCGGTGTGGCCTCCTAGCACGTTGCCTTGGTCTTGATGGCCCGTTCCTAGCCTATTGGCTTCGCCTCAGCACGTTGCCTTGGTCTTGGTTGTCCGTTCCTAGCATATTGGCTTGGCCTCCTAGCACGTTTCCCTGGTCGCCCAAACAAAGTTGCCCGTTCCTAGCATCATAGCTTGGCATCCTAGCACTTTGCCTTGATCTAGGTTGCCTGTTCCTAGCATACTGACTTGTCCTCCTAGTTGGTTGCCTTGGTCTTGGTTACCCGTTCCTAGCATCATGGCTTACCCTATGCCATGGGTCGCCAGCACGATGTTGTACGTTCCTAGCATATCGGCTCGGCCTCCTAGCACGTTGCCTTTGTCTTGGTTGTCCGTTCCTAGTATCATGGCTTGGCCTCCTAGCATGTTGCTTTGATCTTGGCGATAGGACTTGGAATTCTCGCACCACGTTGCACGTTCCTAGCATATTGGCTTGGACTCCTAGCACGTCGCCTTGCTCTTGGTTGCCCATTCCTAGCATTATGGCTTGGTCTCATAGCACGTTGCCTTTGTCTTGGTTTTCCGTTCCTAGCATATTGGCTTGGCCTCCTAGCACGTTTCCCTGGTCGCCCGAACAACGTTTCCCGTTCGTAGCATCATGGCTTGGCATCTTAGCACGTTGCCTTGATATTAGTTGCCCGTTCCTAGCATATTGGCTTGTCCTCCTAGCACGTTGCCTTTGTCTTGGCCTATTCAATGGTTTCCCTGCACGATGTTGCACGTTCCTAGCATATCGACTTGGCCTCTTAGCACGTTGCCTTGGTCTCGGCCTATACCTTGGTCCCCCGAACGATGTTGCCCTTTCCTAGCATCATGGCTTGGCCTCCATGTACGTTGCCTTGGACTGGGCCTATGCCTTTGTTTGCCCGCACGACGTTGCACGTTCCTATCATATTGGCTTGGCCTCATAGCACGTTGCCTTGGTCTTGATGGCCCGTTCCTAGCATATTGGCTTGGCCTTCTAGCACGTTGCCTTGGTCTTAGTTGTCCGTTCCTAGCACATTGGCTTGGCCTCTTAGCACGTTACCTTGGTCGGCCGAACGACGTTGCCCGTTCAAAGCATCATGGCTTGGCCTCCTAGCATGTTGCCTTGGGCTTGGTTACGCTTTCCCAGCATATTGGCTTGTTCTCCTAGCACGTTGCCATTGTCTTGGTTGCCCGTTCCAAGAATCATCGCTTGACCTCATAGCACTTTGCCTTTGTCTTTGCTTATGTCTTGGCTTGTCCGCACGACTTTGCACGTTCCTACAATATCGGCTTGTCCTAGCATGTTGCCTTGGTTTTGGTTGCCCTTTCCTAGTATATTGGCTTGGCATCCTAGTACGATTCCTTGGTTTTGATTGTCCGTTTCCTAGCACGTTGCCTTGGTCTTGTCCTATGCCTTGGTCGCCCGTACGACGTTGCCCGTTCCTAGCATCATGGCTTGCCCTATGCCTTGGCTTGCCCGCATGATGTTGTATGTTCCAAGCATATCGGCTTGGCCTCCTAGCACGTTGCTTTGGTCTTTGTTGCCCGTTCCTAGTATATTGGCTTGGCCTCCTAGCACGTTGCCTTGGTCTTGGTTGCCCGTTACTAGCATCATGGCTTGGCCTCATAGCACGTTGCCTTTGTCTTGGCCTATGCCTTGGCTTGCCCGCACGTAGTTGCACGTTCCAAGCATATCGGCGTGGCCTCATAGCACGTTGCCTTGGTCTTGGTTGTCCGTTCCTAGCATATTGGCTTGGCCTCCTAGCGCGTTTCCCTGGTCACTCGAACGACGTTGCCCGTTCCTAGCATCATGGCTTGGCCTCCTAGCACGTTTCCTTGATCTTGGTTGCCCGTTCCTAGCATACTGGCTTGTCCTCATAGCACGTTGCCTAGGTCTTGGTTACCCGTTTCTAGCATCATGGCTCGGCCTCCAAGCACGTTGCCTTTGTCTTGGCCAATTCATTGGCTTGCCTGCATGACGTTACACGTTTCTAGTATATCGGCTTGGCCTCTTAGCACGTTGCCATGGTCTTGGTTGCCCGTTCCTAGCATTTTGGGTTGGACTCCTAACATGTTCCATTGGTCTTGGTTTTCCGTTCCTAGAATATTGGCTTGGCCTCCTAGCACGTTGCCTTGGTATGTATTGTCCGTTCCTAGCATATTCGCTTGCCCTCCTAGCATGTTGCCTTGGTCTTGGCATATGCCTTGGTTGCCCGAACGACGTTGCCCATTCCTAGCTTCATGGCTTGGCCTCCTAGTACGTTGCCTTGGACTGGGCCTATGCCTTGGTATTCCCGCACGACGTTGCACGTTCCTAGCATATTGGCTTGGCCTCCTAGCATGTTCCATTGGTCTTGGTTTTCCGTTCCTAGAATATTGGCTTGGCGTCCTAGCACCTTGCCTAGGTCATGGCCTATGCCTTGGTTTCCCGCATGACGTTGCCCGTTCCTAGCATATTGGCTTGGCCTCCTAGTACGTTGCCTTTGTCTTGGTTGTCCGTTCCAAGTATCATGGCTTGTCCTCCTAGCATGTTTCCTGGATCTTGGCCTATGCCTTGGATTTCCCGCACGATGTTACACGTTCATAACATATTGGCTTGGAGTTCTAGAACGTTGCCTTGCTCTTGGTTGCTTGTACCTAGCATCATGGTTTGGCCTCATAGCACGCTGCCTTTGTCTTGACCTATGCCTTGGTTTGCCCGCACGAAGTTGCACGGTCCTAGCATATCGAGGTGGCCTCCTAGCACGTTGCCTTGGTCTTGATGGCCCGTTCCTAGCATATTGGCTTGGACTCCTAGCACGTTGCCTTTGTCTTTGTTGTCCGTTCCTAGCATATTGGCATGGCCATCTAGCACGTTGCCTTGGTCTTGTCCTATGCCTTGGTCGCCCGTACGACGTTGCCCGTTCCTAGCATCATGGCTTGCCCTATGCCTTGGCTTGCCCGCACGATGTTGTACGTTCCTAGCATATCGGCTTGGCCTCCTTACACGTTGCCTTGGTCTTTATTGCCCGTTCCTAGCATATTGGCTTGGCCTCCTAGCACGTTGCCTTGGTCTTGGTTGCCCGTTACTAGCATCATGGCTTGGCCTCATAGCACGTTGCCTTTGTCTTGGCCTATGCCTTGGCTTGCCCGCACGCAGTTGCACGTTCCTAGCATATCGGCGTGGCCTCCTAGCACGTTGGCTTGGTCTTGATGACCCGTTCCTAGCCTATTGGCTTCGCCTCATAGCACGTTGCCTTGGTCTTGGTTGTCCGTTCCTAGCATATTGTCTTGGCCTCCTAGCACGTTTCCCTGGCCGCCCAAACGACGTTGCCCGTTCCTAGCATCATGGCTTGGCCTCCTAGCACGTTGCCTTGATCTTGGTTGCCCGTTCCTAGCATATTGGCTTCTCCTCCTAGCACGTTGCCTTGATCTTGGTTGCCCGTTCCTAGCATATTGGCTTGTCCTCCTAGCACGTTGCCTTGGTCTTGGTTACCCGTTCCTAGCATCATGGCTTGGCCTCCTAGCGCGTTGCATTTGTCTTGGCCAATTCATTGGCTTGCCTGCACGACATTGCACGTTCCTAGCATATCGGCTTGGCCTCTTAGCACATTGCCATGGTCTTGGTTGCCCATTCCTAGCATTTTGGCTTGGCCTCCTAGCACGTTTCCTTGGTCTTCGTTGTCCGTTTCTAGCATATTGGCTTGGCCTCCTAGCACATTGCCTTCGTCTTGGCATATGCCTTGGTCACCAGAACGACGTTGCCCATTCCTAGCGTCATGGCTTGGCCTCCTATAATGTTCCATTGGTCTTGGCTTTCTATTCCTAGCATATTGGCTTGGCCTCCTAGCATTTTCCATTGGTCTGGGTTTTCCGTTCCTAGCATATTGGCTTGGCATCCTAGCAAGTTTCCTGGTCTTGGCCTACGCCTTGGTCGCCTGCACGACATTGCCCGTTCCTAGCATGGTGGCTTGCGTCCTAGCACGTTGCCTAGGTCTTGGCCTATGCCTTGGCTTTCCGCATGATGTTGCACGTTCCTTGCATATTGGCTAGGCCTCCTAGCACGTTGCCTTTGTCTTGGTTGTCTGTTCCTAGCTTATTGGCATGGCCTTCTAGCACGTTGCCTTGGTCTTGGCCTATGCCTTGGTCGCCCGTAGGACGTTGCCCGTTCCTAGCATCATGGCTTACGCTATGCCTTGGGTTGCCCGCACGATGTTGTACGTTCCTAGCATATCGGCTTGGCCTCCTAGCACGTTACCTTGGTCTTCGTTGCCCGTTCCTAGCATATTGGCTTGGCCTCCTAGCACGTTGCCTTTGTCTTGGTTGTCCGTTCCTAGTATCATGGCTTGGCCTCCTAGCATGTTGATTTGATCTTGGCCTATGTCTTGGCTTTCTCGCACCACGTTGCACGTTCCAAGCATATTGGCTTGGACTCCTAGCACGTCGCCTTGTTCTTGGTTGCCCGTTCCTAGCATTATGGCTTGGTCTCATAGCACGTTGCCTTTGTCTTGCCCTATGCCTTGGGTTTCCCACACAAAGTAGCACGTTCCTAGCATATCGGCGTGGCTTCCTAGCATGTTGCCTTGGTCTTGATGGCCCGTTCCTAGCATATTGGCTTGGCCTTCTGGCACGTTGCCTTGGTCTTGGTTGTCCGTTCCTAGCATGTTGCCTTGGTCTTAGTTTCCCGTTCCTAGTATATTGGCTTGGCCTCCTAGCACGTTGCTTTGGTCTTAGTTGTCCGTTCCTAGCACATTGGCTTGACCTTCTAGCACGTTACCTTGGTCGCCCGAACGACGTTGCCCGTTCCTAGCATCATGGCTTGGCCTCCTAGCACGTTGCCTTGGTCTTGGTTGCGCTTTCCCAGCATATTGGCTTGTTCGCCTAGCACGTTGCCATTGTCTTGGTTGCCCGTTCCTAGAATCATAGCTTGGCCTCCTAGCACTTTGCCTTTGTCTTTGCCTATGCCTTGGCTTGTCCGCACGACTTTGCTCGTTCCTACAATATCGGCTTGGCCTCCTAGCATGTTGCCTTGGTCTTGGTTTCCTATTCCTAGTATATTGGCCTGGCATCCTAGTACGTTTCCTTGGGTTTGGTTGTCCGTTCCTAGCATATTGGCATAGCCTTCTAGCACGTTGCCTTGGTCATGTCCTATGCCTTGGTCGCCCGTACGACGTTGCCCGTTCCTAACATCATGGCTTGCCCTATGCCTTGGCTTGCCCGCACGATGTTGTACGTTCCTAGCATATCGGCTTGGCCTCCTACCACGTTGCCTTGGTCTTTGTTGCCCGTTCCTAGCATATTGGCTTGGCCTCCTAGCACGTGGCCTTGGTCTTGGTTACCCATTAATAGCATCATGGCTTAGCATCCCAGCATGTTGCCTTGATCTAGGTTGCCTGTTCCTAACATACTGGCTTGTCCTCCTAGCACGTTGCCTTGGTCTTGGTTACCCGTTCCTAGCATCATGGCTTGGCCTCCTAGCACGTTACCTTTGACTTGGCCAATTCATTGGCTTGCCTGAGCGACGTTTCACGTTCTAAGCTTATCGACTTGGCCTCTTAGCACGTTGACATGGTATTGGTTGCCCGTTCCTAGCATTTTGGCTTGGCCTCCTAGCAAGTTGCCTTGGACTTCGTTGTCCGTTTCTAACATATTGGCTTGGCCTCCTAGCACGTTGCATTGGTCTTGGCATATGCCTTGGTCACCGAACGACGTTGCCCATTCCTAGCATGATGGCTTGGCCTCCTAGTACGTTGCCTTGGACTGGGCCTAAGCCTTGGTATGCCCTCACGACGTTGCACGTTCCTAGCATATTGGCTTGGCCTCCTATAATGTTCCATTGGTCTTGGCTTTCTATTCCTAGCATATTGGCTTGGCCTCCTAGCATTTTCCATTGGTCTGGGTTTTCTGTTCCTAGCATATTGGCTTGGCATCCTAGCATGTTTCCTGGTCTTGGCCTACGCCTTGGTCACCTGCACGACGTTGCCCGTTCCTAGCATGGTGGCTTGGCGTCCTAGCACGTTGCCTAGGTCTTGGCCTATGCCTTGGCTTCCCGCATGATGTTGCACATTCCTAGCATATTGGCTTGGCCTCCTAGCACGTTGCCTTTGTCGTGGTTGTGTGTTCCTAGTATCATGGCTTGGCACCCTAGCACGTTGCCTTGTTCTTGGCCTATGCCTTGGCTTTCCCGCATGACGTTGCACATTCCTAGCATATTGGCTTGGACTCCTAGCACGTCGCTTTGCTCTTGGTTGCCCGTTCCTAGCATTATGGCTTGGCCTCATAGCACGTTCCTAGCATATCGGCGTGGCTTCCTAACACGTTGACTTGGTATTGCTGGCCCGTTCCTAGCATATTGGCTTGCCCTTCTAGCACGTTGCCTTGGTGTTAGTTGTTCGTTCCTAGCTCATTGGCTTGGCCTGCTTGCACGTTACCTTGGTCGCCCGAACGACGTTGCCGGTTCCTAGCATCAAGGCTTAGCCTCTTAGTACGTTGCCTTGGTCTTGGTTGCCCTTTCCCAGCATACTGGCTTGTTCTCCTAGCACATTGCCATTGTCTTGGTTGCCCGTTCCTAGCATCATCGCTTGGCCTCCTAGCACGTTGCCTTTCTTTTTGCCTATGCCTTGGCTTATCCGCACGACATTGCACCTTCCTACTATATCGGCTTGGCCTCCTAGCATGTTGCCTTGGTCTTAGTTTCCCGTTCCTAGTATATTGGCTTGGCATCCTAGTACGTTTTCTTGGTTTTGGTTGTTCGTTCCTAGCTTATTGGCATGGCCTTCTAGCACGTTGCCTTGGTCTTGGCCTATGCCTTGGTCGCCCGTATGACGTTTCCCGTTCCTAGCATCATGGCTTACCCTATGCCATGGGTCGCCAGCACGATGTTGTACGTTCCTAGCATATCGGCTCGGCCTCCTAGCACGTTGCCTTTGTCTTGGTTGTCCGTTCCTGGTATCATGGCTTGGCCTCCTAGCATGTTGCTTTGATCTTGGCGATAGGCCTTGGAATTCTCGCACCACGTTGCACGTTCCTAGCATATTGGCTTGGACTCCTAGCACGTCGCCTTGCTCTTGGTTGCCCATTCCTAGCATTATGGCTTCGTCTCATAGCACGTTGCCTTTGTCTTGCCCTATGCCTTGGCTTTCCCGCACAAAGTAGCACGTTCCTAGCATATCGGCGTGGTTTCCTACCACGTTGCCTTGGTCTTGATGGCCCGTTCCTAGGATATTGGCTTGGCCTCTTGGCACGTTGCCTTGGTCTTAATTGTCCGTTCCTAGCACATTGGCTTGGCCTTCTAGCACGTTACCTTGGTCCCCCGAACGACGTTGCCCGTTCCTAGCATCATGGCTTGGCCTCCTAGCACGTTGCCTTGGTCTTGGTTGCGCTTTCCTAGCATATTGGCTTTTTCTCCTAGCACGTTGCCATTGTCTTGGTTGCCCGTTCCTAGAATCATAGCTTGGCCTCCTAGCACTTTGCCTTTGTCTTTGCCTATGCCTTGGCTTGTCCGCACGAATTTGCTCGTTCCTACAATATCGGCTTGGCCTCCTAGCATGTTGCTATGGTCTTGGTTTTCCGTTCCTAGTATATTGGCTTGGCATCCTAGTACGTTTCCTTGGTTTTGGTTGTCCGTTCCTAGCATATTGGCATAGCGTTCTAGCACGTTGCCTTGGTCTTGTCCTATTCCTTGGTTGCCCGTACAACGTTGCCCGTTCCTAGCATCATGGCTTGCCGTATGCCTTGGCTTGCCCGCACGATGTTGTACGTTCCTAGCATATCGACTTGGCCTCCTACCACTTTGCCTTGGTCTTTGTTGCCCCTTCCTAGCATATTGGCTTGGCCTCCTAGCACGTGGCCTTGGTCTTGGTTGCCCATTACTAGCACCATGGCTTGGCCTCATAGCACGTTGCCTTTGTCTTGGCCTATGCCTTGGCTTGCCCGCACGCAGTTGCACGTTCCTAGCATATCGGTGTGGCCTCCTAGCACATTGCCTTGGTCTTGATGGCCCGTTCCTAGCCTATTGGCTTCGTCTCATAGCACGTTGCCTTGGTCTTGGTTGTTCGTTCCTAGCATATTGGCTTGGCCTCCTAGCACGTTTCCCTGGTCGCCCAAACAAAGTTGCCCGTTCCTAGCATCATAGCTTGGCATCCTAGCACTTTGCCTTGATCTAGGTTGCCTGTTCCTAGCATACTGACTTGTCATCCTAGTTGGTTGCCTTGGTCTTGGTTACCCGTTCCTAGCATCATGGCTTGGCCTCCTAGCACGTAGCCTTTGTCTTGGCCAATTCATTGGCTTGCCTGCGCGACGTTGCAAGTTCCTAGCTTATCGGCTTGGCCTCTTTGCACGTTGACATGGTCTTGGTTGCCCGTTCCTAGCATTTTGGCTTGGCCTCCTAGCAAGTTGCCTTGGTCTTCGTTGTCGTTTCTAGCATATTGGCTTGGCCTCCTAGCACGTTGCCTTGTTCTTGGCATATGCCTTGGTTACCCGAACGACGTTGCCCATTCCTAGCATGATGGCTTGGCCTCCTAGTATGTTGCCTTGTACTTGCCTAAGCCTTGGTTTTCCCTCACGACGTTACACGTTCCTAGCATATTAGCTTGGCCTCCTATAATGGTCCATTGGTCTTGGCTTTCCATTCCTAGCATATTGGCTTGGCCTCCTAACATTTTCCATTGGTTTGGGTTTTCCGTTCCTAGCATATTGGCTTGGCCTTCTAGCACGTTGCCTTTGTCTTGGCCAATACATTGGCATGCCCGCACGATGTTGCATGTTCCTAGCATATCGGCTTGGCCTCATAGGTCGTTGCCTTGGTCTTGGTTGTTCGTTCTAGCATATTGGTTTGGTCTCCTAGCACGTTGCCTTGATGTTGGTTGCCCGTTCCAAGCATATTGGCTTGTCCTCCTAGCACGTTGCCTTGGTCTTGGTTGCCCGTTCCTGGCATCATGGCTTGGCCTCTAGCAAGTTTCCTTTGTCTTGGCCTATTCCTTGGCTTCCCCGCAGGACGTTGCACGTTCCAAGCATATCGGCTTGGCCTCCTAGCACGTTGCCTTGGTCTTGGTTGCCCGTTCCTAGCATCATGGCTTGGCCTCATAGCACGTTACCTTTGTCTTTGCCTATGCCTAGGCTTGCCCGCACGAAGTTGCACGTTCCTAGCATATCGGCGTGGCCTCCTAGCACGTTGTCTTGGTCTTGATGACCCTTTCCTAGCCTATTGGCTTGGCCTCCTAGCACGTTGCCTTGGTCTTGGTTGTCCGTTCCTAGCATGTTGCCTTGGTCTTAGTTTCCCGTTCCTAGTATATTGGCTTGGCATCAAGTACGTTTCCTTGGTGTTGGTTGTCCGTTCCTAGCTTATTGGAATGGCCTTCTAGATGGTTGCCTTGGTCTTGGCCTATGCCTTGGTCGCCCGTACGACGTTAGCCGTTCCTAGCATCATGGCTTACCCTATGCCTTGGGTTGCTAGCACGATGTTGTTCGTTCCTAGCATACTGACTTGTCATCCTAGTTGGTTGCCTTGATCTAGGTTGCCTGTTCCTAGCATACTGACTTGTCATCCTAGTTGGTTGCCTTGGTCTTGGTTACCCGTTCCTAGCATCATGGCTTGGCCTCCTAGCACGTAGCCTTTGTCTTGGCCAATTCATTGGCTTGCCTGCGCGACGTTGCAAGTTCCTAGCTTATCGGCTTGGCCTCTTTGCACGTTGACATGGTCTTGGTTGCCCGTTCCTAGCATTTTGGCTTGGCCTCCTAGCAAGTTGCCTTGGTCTTCGTTGTCGTTTCTAGCATATTGGCTTGGCCTCCTAGCACGTTGCCTTGTTCTTGGCATATGCCTTGGTTACCCGAACGACGTTGCCCATTCCTAGCATGATGGCTTGGCCTCCTAGTATGTTGCCTTGTACTTGCCTAAGCCTTGGTTTTCCCTCACGACGTTACACGTTCCTAGCATATTAGCTTGGCCTCCTATAATGGTCCATTGGTCTTGGCTTTCCATTCCTAGCATATTGGCTTGGCCTCCTAACATTTTCCATTGGTTTGGGTTTTCCGTTCCTAGCATATTGGCTTGGCCTTCTAGCACGTTGCCTTTGTCTTGGCCAATACATTGGCATGCCCGCACGATGTTGCATGTTCCTAGCATATCGGCTTGGCCTCATAGGTCGTTGCCTTGGTCTTGGTTGTTCGTTCTAGCATATTGGTTTGGTCTCCTAGCACGTTGCCTTGATGTTGGTTGCCCGTTCCAAGCATATTGGCTTGTCCTCCTAGCACGTTGCCTTGGTCTTGGTTGCCCGTTCCTGGCATCATGGCTTGGCCTCTAGCAAGTTTCCTTTGTCTTGGCCTATTCCTTGGCTTCCACGTTGCACGTTCCAAGCATATCGGCTTGGCCTCCTAGCACGTTGCCTTGGTCTTGGTTGCCCGTTCCTAGCATCATGGCTTGGCCTCATAGCACGTTACCTTTGTCTTTGCCTATGCCTAGACTTGCCCGCACGAAGTTGCACGTTCCTAGCATATCGACGTGGCCTCCTAGCACGTTGTCTTGGTCTTGATGACCCTTTCCTAGCCTATTGGCTTGGCCTCCTAGCACGTTGCCTTGGTCTTGGTTGTCCGTTCCTAGCATGTTGCCTTGGTCTTAGTTTCCCGTTCCTAGTATATTGGCTTGGCATCAAGTACGTTTCCTTGGTGTTGGTTGTCCGTTCCTAGGTTATTGGAATGGCCTTCTAGATGGTTGCCTTGGTCTTGGCCTATGCCTTGGTCGCCCGTACGACGTTAGCCGTTCCTAGCATCATGGCTTACCCTATGCCTTGGGTTGCTAGCACGATGTTGTTCGTTCCTAGCATATCGGCTTGGCCTCCTAGCACGTTGCCTTGGTCTTCGTTGCCCGTTCCTAGCATATTAGCTTGGCCTCCTAGCACGTTGCCTTTCTCCTGTTTATCCGTTCCTAGTATCTTGGCTTGGCTTCCTAGCATGTTCCTTTGATCTTGGCCTATGCCTTGGCTTTCCCGCACGACGTTGCGCATTCCTAGCATATTGGCTTGGACTCCTTGCACGTTGCCTGTATCTAGCATCACGGTTTGGCCTCATAGCACGTTGCCTTTGTCTTGACCTATTGCTTGGCTTGCCCACTCAAAGTTGCACGTTCCTAGCATATCGAGGTGTCCTCCTAGCACGTTGCCTTTGTCTTTGTTGTCCGTTCCTAGTATCATGGCTTGGCACCCTAGCACGTTGCCTTGATCTTGGCCTATGTCGTGGCTTTCCCGCAAGACGTTGCACGTTCCTAGCATATTGGCTTGGACTCCTAGCAAGTCGCCTTCCTCTTTGTTGCCCGTTCCTAGCATTTTGGCTTGGTCTCATAACACGTTGCCTTTTGTCTTGGCCTGTGCCTTGGCTTTCCCGCACGAAGTAGCACGTTCCTAGCATATCGGCGTGGCTTCCTAGCACGTTGCCTTGGTCTTGATGGCCCGTTCCTAGCATATTGGCTTGGCCTCCTAGCACGTTGCTTTGGTCTTAGTTGTCCGTTGCTAGCACATTGGCTTGGCCTCCTAGCACGTTACCTTGGTCGCCTGAACGACGTTGCCCGTTCCTAGCATCATGGCTTGGCCTCCTAGCACGTTGCCTTGGGCCTATGCCTTTGTTTGCACGCACGACGTTGCGCATTCCCATCATATTGGCTTGTTCTCCTAGCACATTGCCATTGTCTTGGTTGCCCGTTCCTAGAATCATAGCTTGGCCTCCTAGCACTTTGCCTTTGTCTTTCCTAGAATCATAGCTTGTTGCCTTGGTCTTGGTTACCTGTTCCTAGTATATTGGCTTGGCATCCTAGTACGTTTCCTTGGTTTTGGTTGTCCGTTCCTAGCATATTGGCATGGCCTTCAAGCACGTTGCCTTGGTCTTGTCCTATGCCTTGGTCGCCCGTACGACGTTGCCCGTTCCTAGCATCATGGCTTGCTTGCACGATGTTGTACGTTCCTAGCATATCGGCTTGGCCTCCTAGCACGTTGCCTTGGTCTTTGTTGCCCGTTCCTAGCATATTGGCTTGGCCTCTTAGCACGTTGCCTTGGTCTTGGTTGCCCGTTACTAGCATCATGGCTTGGCATCATAGCACGTTGCCTTTGTCTTGGCCTATGCCTTGGCTTGCCCGCACGCAGTTGCACGTTCCTAGCATAACGGCGTGGCCTGCTAGCACGTTGCCTTGGTCTTGATGGCCCGTTCCTAGCCCATTGGCTTCGCCTCATAGCACATTGCCTTGGTCTTGGTTTTCCGTTCCTAGCATATTGGCTTGGCCTCCTATCACGTTTCCCTGATCGCCCGAACAACGTTTCCCGTTCGTAGCATCATGGCTTGGCATCTTAGCACGTTGCCTTGGGCCGGGCCTATGCCTTGGTTTGCCCGCACGACGTTGCAAGTTCCTAGCATATTGGCTTGTCCTCCTAGCACGGTGCCTTTGTCTTGGCCTATTCAATGGTTTCCCTGCACGATGTTGCACGTTCCTAGCATATCGACTTTCCCTCTTAGCACGTTACCATGGTCTTGGTATCCCATCCCTAGCATATTGGCTTGGCCTACTAGCACGTTGCCTTGTTCTTCGTTGTCCGTTCCTAGCATATTGGCTTTGCCTCCTAGCACGTTGCCTTGTTCATGGCATATACCTTGGTCCCCCGAACGACGTTGCCCTTTCCTAGCATCATGGCTTGGCCTCCTAGTACGTTGCCTTGGACTGGGCCTATGCCTTTGTTTGCCCGCACGACGTTGCACGTTCCTATCATATTGGCTTGGCCTCCTAGCACGTTGCCTTTGTCTTGGTTGTCCGTTCCTAGTATCATGGCTTTGCCTCCTAGCACGTTGCCTTCGTCTTGGCCTATGCCTTGGCTTTCCCGCATGACGTTGCACGATCCTAGCATATTGGCTTGGACTCCTAGCACGTCGCCTTGCTCTTGGTTGCCCGTTCCTAGCATTATGGCTTGGCCTCATAGCACGTTGCCTTTGTTTTGGCCTATGACTTGGCTTTCCCGCACGAAGTAGCATGTTCCTAGCATTTCGGTGTGGCTTCCTATCACGTTTCCTTGGTCTTGATGTCCCGTTCCTAGCATATTGGCTTGGCCTCCTAGCACGTTGCCTTGCTCTTGGTTGCCCGTTCCTAGCATTATGGCTTGGCCTCATAGCACGTTGCCTTTGTTTTGGCCTATGACTTGGCTTTCCCGCACGAAGTAGCATGTTCCTAGCATTTCGGTGTGGCTTCCTATCACGTTTCCTTGGTCTTGATGTCCCGTTCCTAGCATATTGGCTTGGCCTCCTAGCACGTTGCCTTGGTCTTGGTTGTCCGTTCCTAGAACATTGGCTTGGCCTCCTAGCACGTTACCTTGGTCGCCTGAACGATGTTGCCCGTTCTTAGCATCATGGCTTGGCCTCCTAGCACCGTTGCCTTGGACTGGGCCTATGCCTTGGTTTGCCCGCACGACGTTGCAAGTTCCTATCATATTGGCTTGGCCTTCTAGCACGGTGCCTTTGTCTTGATTGTCGGTTCCTAGTATCATGGCTTGGCACCCTAACACGTTGCCTTGGTCTTGGCCTATGCCTTGGCTTTCCCGCATGACGTTGCACGTTCCTAGCATATTGGCTTGGACTCTTAGCACATCGCCTTGCTCTGGGTTGCCCGTTCCTAGCATTATGGCTCGGCCTCATAGCACCGTTCCTTTGTCTTGGCCTATGACTTGGCTTTCCCGCACGTCGGTGTGGCTTCCTAGCACGTTGCCTTGGTCTTGGTTGTCTGTTCCTAGCACATTGGCTTCGCCTCCTAGCACGTTACATTGGTCGCCCGAACGATGTTGCCCGTTCCTAGCATCATGGCTTGGCCTCCTAGTACGTTGCCTTAGACTGGGCCTATGCCTTGGGTTGCCCGCACGACGTTGCCCTTTCCTAGCATCATGGCTTGGCCTCCTAGTACGTTGCCTTGGACTGGGCCTATGCCTTTGTTTGCCCGCACGACGTGGCACGTTCCTATCATATTGGCTTGGCCTCCTAGCACGTTGCCTTTGTCTTGGTTGTCCGTTCCTAGTATCATGGCTTTGCCTCCTAGCACGTTGCCTTCGTCTTGGCCTATGCCTTGGCTTTCCCGCATGACGTTGCACGTTCCTAGCATATTGGCTTGGACTCCTAGCACGTCGCCTTGCTCTTGGTTGCCCGTTCCTAGCATTATGGCTTGGCCTCATAGCACGTTGCCTTTGTTTTGGCCTATGACTTGGCTTTCCCGCACGAAGTAGCATGTTCCTAGCATTTCGGTGTGGCTTCCTATCACGTTTCCTTGGTCTTGATGTCCTGTTCCTAGCATATTGGCCTGGCCTCCTAGCACGTCGCCTTGCTCTTGGTTGCCCGTTCCTAGCATTATGGCTTGGCCTCATAGCACGTTGCCTTTGTTTTGGCCTATGACTTGGCTTTCCCGCACGAAGTAGCATGTTCCTAGCATTTCGGTGTGGCTTCCTATCACGTTTCCTTGGTCTTGATGTCCCGTTCCTAGCATATTGGCTTGGCCTCCTAGCACGTTGCCTTGGTCTTGGTTGTCCATTCCTAGAACATTGGCTTGGCCTCCTAGCACGTTACCTTGGTCGCCTGAACGATGTTGCCCGTTCTTAGCATCATGGCTTGGCCTCCTAGCACCGTTGCCTTGGACTGGGCCTATGCCTTGGTTTGCCCGCACGACGTTGCAAGTTCCTATCATATTGGCTTGGCCTTCTAGCACGGTGCCTTTGTCTTGATTGTCGGTTCCTAGTATCATGGCTTGGCACCCTAACACGTTGCCTTGGTCTTGGCCTATGCCTTGGCTTTCCCGCATGACGTTGCACGTTCCTAGCATATTGGCTTGGACTCTTAGCACATCGCCTTGCTCTGGGTTGCCCGTTCCTAGCATTATGGCTTGGCCTCATAGCACCGTTCCTTTGTCTTGGCCTATGACTTGGCTTTCCCGCACGTCGGTGTGGCTTCCTAGCACGTTGCCTTGGTCTTGGTTGTCCGTTCCTAGCACATTGGCTTCGCCTCCTAGCACGTTACATTGGTTGCCCGAACGATGTTGCCCGTTCCTAGCATCATGGATTAGCCTCCTAGTACGTTGCCTTAGGCTGGGCCTATGCCTTGGGTTGCCCGCACGACGTTGCACTTTCCTATCATATTGGCTTGGCCTCCTAGCAAGTTGCCTTTGTCTTGGTTGTCCGTTTCTAGTATCATGGCTTGGCACCCTAGCACGTTGCCTTGGTCTTCGCCTATGCCTTGGCTTTCCCGCATGACGTTGCACCTTCCTAGCATATTGTCTTGGACTCCTAGCACATCGCCTTGCTCTTGGTTGCCCGTTCCTAGCATTATGGCTTGGCCTCATAGCACCGTTCCTTTGTCTTGGCCTATGACTTGGCTTTCCCGCACGAAATAGCTCGTTTCTAGCATGTCGGTGTGGCTTCCTAGCACGTTTCCTTGGTCTTGATGTCCCATTCCTAGCATATTGACTTGGCCTCCTAGCACGTTGCCTTGGTCTTGGTTGTCCGTTCCTAGCACATTGGCTTGGCCTCCTAGCACGTTACCGTGGTCGCCCGAACGATGTTGCCCGTTCCTAGCATCATGGCTTGGCCTCCTAGTACGTTGCCTTAGACTGGGCCTATGCCTTGGGTTGCCCGCACGACGTTGCACTTTCCTGTCATATTGGCTTGGCCTCCTAGCACGTTGCCTTTGTCTTGGTTGTCCGTTCCTAGTATCATGGCTTGGCCTCCTAGCACGTTGCCTTTGTCTTGGTTGTCCGTTCCTAGTATCATGGCTTGGCACCCTAGCACGTTGCCTTGGTCTTGGCCTATGCCTTGGCTTTTCCGCATGACGTTGCACGTTCCTAACATATTGGTTTGGACTCCTAGCACATCGCCTTGCTCTGGGTTGCCCGTTCCTAGCATTATGGCTTGGCCTCATAGCACCGTTCCTTTGTCTTGGCCTATGACTTGGCTTTCCCGCATGAAGTAGCACGTTCCTAGCATGTCTGTGTGGCTTCCTAGCACGTTGCCTTGGTCTTGATGGCCCGTTCCTAGCATATTGGCTTGGCCTTCTAGCACGTTGCCTTGGTCTTAGTTGTCCGTTCCTAGCACATTGGCTTGGCCTCTTAGCACGTACCTTGGTCGGCCGAACGACGTTGCCCGTTCAAAGCATCATGGCTTGGCCTCCTAACACGTTGCCCATGTCTTGGTTACCTTTTCCCAGCATATTGGCTTGTTCTCCTAGCACGTTGCCATTGTCTTGGTTGCCCGTTCCTAGTATCATCGCTTGTCCTCCTTGCACGTTACCTTGGTCTTTGCTTATGCCTTGGCTTGTCCGCACGACTTTGCACGTTCCTACCATATCGGCTTGGCTTCCTAGCATGTTGCCTTGGTCTTGGTTGCCCGTTCCTAATATATTGGCTTGGCATCCTAGTACGTTTCCTTGGTGTTGGTTGTCCGTTCCTAGCAAATTGGCATGGCCTTCTAGCCCGTTGCCTTGGTCTTGGCCTATGCCTTGGTTGCCCGTACGACGTTGCCCATTCCTAGTATCATGGCTTGCCCTATGCCTTGGCTTGTCCGCACGATGTTGTACGTTCCTAGTATATCGGCTTGGCCTCCTAGCACGTTGTCTTGGTCTTCGTTGCACTTTCCCAGCATATTGGCTTGGCCTCCTAGCACGTTGCGTTGGTCTTGGTTGCCTGTTACTAGCATCATGGCTTGGCCTTCTAGCACGTTGCCTTTGTCTTGGCCAATACCTTGGCTTGCCCGCATGATGTCGCATGTTCCTAGCATATCGGCTTGGCCTCATAGGTCGTTGCCTTGATCTTGGTTGCCCGTTCCTAGCATATTGGCTCGTCCTCCTAGCGCGTTGCCTTTGTCTTGGCCTATTCAATGGTTTCCCTTCACGAGGTTGCACGTTCCTAGCATATCGACTTGGCCTCTTAGCACGTTACCATGGTCTTGGTATCCCGTCCCTAGCATATTGGCTTTGCCTCCTAGCACATTGCCTTGGTCTTGGCATATACCTTGGTCCCCCGAACGATGTTCCCCTTTCCTAGCATCATCGCTTGACCCTCTTGTACGTTGCCTTGGACTGGGCCTATGCCTTTGTTTGCCCGCACGACGTTGCACGTTCCTATCATATTGGCTTGGCCTCCTAGCACGTTGCCTTTGTCTTGGTTGTCCGTTCCTAGTATCATGGCTTGGCCTCCTAGCACGTTGCCTTCGTCTTGGCCTATGCCTTGGCTTTCCCGCATGACGTTGCATGTTCCTAGCATATTGGCTTGGACTCCTAGCACGTCGCCTTGCTCTTGGTTGCCCGTTCCTAGCATTATGGCTTGGCCTCATAGCACGTTGCCTTTGTCTTGGCCTATGACTTGGCTTTAGCACGTTCCTAGCATATCGGTGTGGCTTCCTAGCACGTTTCCTTGGTCTTGATGTCCCGTTCCTAGCAGATTGGCTTGGCCTCCTAGCACGTTACCTTGGTCTTGGTTGTCCGTTCCTAGCACATTGGCTTGGCCTCCTAGCACGTTACCTTGGTCGCCCGAACGATGTTGCCCGTTCCTAGCATCATGGCTTGGCCTCCTTGTACGTTGCCTTGGACTGGGCCTATGACTTGGTTTGCCCGCACGACGTTGCACGTTCCTATAATATTGGCTTGGCCTCCTAGCACGGTGCCTTTGTCTTGGTTGTCCGTTCCTAGTATCATGGCTTGGCACCCTAACACGTTGCCTTGGTCTTGGCCTATGCCTTGGCTTTCCCGCATGACGTTGCACGTTCCTAGCATATTGGCTTGGACTCTTAGCACATCGCCTTGCTCTGGGTTACCCGTTCCTAGCATTATGGCTTGGCCTCATAGCACCGTTCCTTTGTCTTCGCCTATGACTTGGCTTTCCCGCACGAAGTAGCACGTTTCTAGCATGTCGGTGTGGCTTTCTAGCACGTTTCCTTGGTCATGATGTCCCGTTCCTAGCATATTGGCTTGGCCTCCTAGAACGTTGCCTTGGTCTTGGTTGTCCGTTCCTAGCACATTGGCTTGGCCTCCTAGCATGTTACCTTGGTCGCCCGTATGATGTTGCCCGTTCCTAGCATCATGGCTTGGCCTCCTAGTACGTTGCCTTAGACTGGGCCTATCCCTTGGGTTGCCCGCACGACGTTGCACGTTCCTATCATATTGGCTTGGCCTCCTAGCACGTTGCCTTTGTCTTGGTTGTCCGTTTCTAATATCATGGCTTGGCACCCTAGCACGTTGCCTTGGTCTTCGCCTATGCCTTGGCTTTCCCGCATGTCGTTGCACATTCCTAGCATACTGGCTTGGACTCCTAGCACATCGCCTTGCTCTTGGTTGCCCGTTCCTAGCATTATGGCTTGGCCTCATAGCACCGTTCCTTTGTCTTGGCCTATGACTTGGCTTTCCCGCACGAAGTAGCTCGTTTCTAGCATGTCGGTGTGGCTTCCTAGCACGTTTCCTTGGTCTTGATGTCCCGTTCCTAGCATATTGGCTTGGCCTCCTAGCACGTTGCCTTGGTCTTGGTTGTCCGTTCCTAGCACATTGGCTTGGCCTCCTAGCACGTTACCTTGGTCGCCCGAACGATGTTGCCAGTTCCTAGCATCATGGCTTGGCCTATGACTTGGCTTTCCCGCACGAAGTAGCTCGTTTCTAGCATGTCGGTGTGGCTTCCTAGCACGTTTCTTTGGTCTTGATGTCCCGTTCCTAGCATATTAGCTTGACCTCCTAGCACGTTGCCTTGGTCTTGGTTGTCCGTTCCTAGCACATTGGCTTGGCCTCCTAGAATGTTACCTTGATAGCCCGAACGATGTTGCCAGTTCCTAGCATCATGGCTTGGCCTCCTAGCATGTTGCCTTGGTCTTGGTTGCCCGTTCCTAATATGTTGGCTTGGCATCCTAGTACGTTTTCTTGGTGTTGGTTGTCCGTTCCTAGCAAATTGGCATGGCCTTCTAGCCCGTTGTCTTTGTCTTGGCCTATCCCTTGGTTGCTCGTACGACGTTGCCCATTCCTAGTTTCATGGCTTGCCATATGCCTTGGCTTGTCCGCACGATGTTGTACGTTCTTAGTATATCTTCTTGGCCTCCAAGCACATTGTCTTGGTCTTCGTTGCCCGTTCCTAGCATATTGGCTTGGCCTCCTAGCACGTTGCGTTGGTCTTGGTTGCCTGCTACTAGCATCATGGCTTGGCCTTCTAGCACATTGGCATTGTCTTGGCCAATACCTTGGCTTGCCCGCACGATGTTGCTTGTTCCTAGCATATCGGCTTGGCTTCCTAGCATGTTTCCTTTGTCTTGGCCTATTCCTTGGCTTCCCCGCAGGACGTTGCACGTTTCAAGCATATCGGCTTGGCCTCCTAGCACGTTGACTTGGTCTTGGTTGCCCGTTACTAGCATCATGACTTGGCCTCATTGGACGTTTCCTTTGTCTTGGCCTATGCCTTGGCTTGCCCGCACGCAGTTGCACGTTCCTAGCATATCGGCGTGGCCTCCTAGCACGTTGCCTTGGTCTTGATGGCCCGTTCCTAGCCTGTTGGCTTCGCCTCATAGCACTTGCCTTGGTCTTGGTTTTCCGTTCCTAGCATATTGGCTTGGCCTCCTAGCACGTTTCCCTGGTCGCCCGAACAACGTTGCCCGTTCGTAGCATCATGGCTTGGCATCTTAGCACGTTGCCTTGATATTAGTTGCCCGTTCCTAGCATATTGGCTTGTCCTCCTAGCACGTTGCCTTTGTCTTGGCCTATTCAATGGTTTCCCTGCACGATGTTGCACGTTCCTAGCATATCGACTTGGCCTCTTAGCACGTTACCATGGTCTTGGTATCCCGTCCCTAGCATATTGGCTTGTCCTCCTAGCACGTTGCCTTGGTCTTCGTTGTCCGTTCCTAGCATATTGGCTTTGCCTCCTAGCACGTTGCCTTGGTCTCGGCCTATACCTTGGTCCACCGAACGATGTTGCCCTTTCCTAGCATCATGGCTTGGCCTCCATGTACGTTGCCTTGGACTGGGCCTATGCCTTTGTTTGCCCGCACGACGTTGCGCGTTCCTATCATATTGGCTTGGCCTCCTAGCACGTTGCCTTGGTCTTGATGGCCCGTTCCTAGCATATTGGCTTGGCCTTCTTGCACGTTGCCTTGGTCTTAATTGTCAGTTCCTAGCACATTGGCTTGGCCTCTTAGCACGTTACCTTGGTCGGCCGAACGACGTTGCCCGTTCAAAGCATCATGGCTTGGCCTCCTAGCATGTTGCCTTGGGCTTGGTTGCGCTTTCCCAGCATATTGGCTTGTTCTCCTAGCACGTTGCCATTTTCTTGGTTGCCCGTTCCTAGAATCATCGCTTGACCTCATAGCACTTTGCCTTTGTCTTTGCTTATGTCTTGGCTTGTCCGCACGACTTTGCACGTTCCTACAATATCGGCTTGGCCTCCTAGCATGTTGCCTTGGTTTTGGTTGCCCTTTCCTAGTATATTGGCTTGGCGTCCTAGTACGATTCCTTGGTTTTGATTGTCCGTTCCTAGCATATTGGCATGGCCTTCTAGCACGTTGCCTTGGTCTTGTCCTATGCCTTGGTCGCCCGTACGACGTTGCCCGTTCCTAGCATCATGGCTTGCCCTATGCCTTGGCTTGCCCGCATGATGTTGTACGTTCCAAGCATATCGGCTTGGCCTCCTAGCACGTTGCCTTGGTCTTTGTTGCCCGTTCCTAGCATATTGGCTTGGCCTCCTAGCACGTTGCGTTGGTCTTGGTTGCCTGCTACTAGCATCATGGCTTGGCCTTCTAGCACGTTGGCATTGTCTTGGCCAATACCTTGGCTTGCCCGCACGATGTTGCTTGTTCCTAGCATATCGGCTTGGCCTCATAGGTTGTTTCCTTGGTCTTGGTTGTTCGTTCTAGCATATTGGTTTGGCCTCCTAGCACGTTGCCTTGATGTTGGTTGCCCGTTCCAAGCATATTGGCTTGCCCTCCTAGCACGTTGCCTTGGTCTTGGTTACCAGTTCCTGGCATCATGGCTTGGCCTCCTAGCAATGTTTCCTTTGTCTTGGCCTATTCCTTGGCTTCCCCGCAGGACGTAGTACGTTTGAAGCATATCGGCTTGGCCTCCTAGCACGTTGACTTGGTCTTGGTTGCCCGTTACTAGCATCATGGCTTGGCCTCATTGGACGTTGCCTTTGTCTTGGCCTATGCCTTGGCTTGCCCGCACGCAGTTGCACGTTCCTAGCATATCGGCGTGGCCTCCTAGCACGTTGCCTTGGTTTTGATGGCCCGTTCCTAGCCTGTTGGCTTCGCCTCATAACACTTGCCTTGGTCTTGGTTTTCCGTTCCTAGCATATTGGCTTGGCCTCCTAGCACGTTTCCCTGG
Organism: Silybum marianum; assembly: GCA_036898165.1. Taxonomy (NCBI): domain Eukaryota; kingdom Viridiplantae; phylum Streptophyta; class Magnoliopsida; order Asterales; family Asteraceae; genus Silybum; species Silybum marianum. The sequence continues at coordinate 35,548,255 of CM072537.1, read as the reverse complement.
TCGCCCGAACAACGTTGCCCGTTCGTAGCATCATGGCTTGGCATCTTAGCACGTTTCCTTGATATTAGTTGCCCGTTCCTAGCGTATTGGCTTGTCCTCCTAGCACGTTGCCTTTGTCTTGGCCTATTCAATGGTTTCCCTGCACGATGTTGCACGTTCCTAGCATATCGACTTGGCCTCTTAGCACGTTACCATGGTCTTGGTATCCCGTCCCTAGCATATTGGCTTGTCCTCCTAGCACGTTGCCTTGGTCTTCGTTGTCCGTTCCTAGCATATTGGCTTTGCCTCCTAGCACGTTGCCTTGGTCTCGGCCTATACCTTGGTCCACCGAACGATATTGCCCTTTCCTAGCATCATGGCTTGGCCTCCATGTACGTTGCCTTGGACTGGGCCTATGCCTTTGTTTGCCCGCACGACGTTGCGCGTTCCTATCATATTGGCTTGGCCTCCTAGCACGTCGCCTTGGTCTTGATGGCCCGTTCCTAGCATATTGGCTTGGCCTTCTAGCACGTTGCCTTGGTCTTGGTTGCCCGTTACTAGCATCATGGCTTGGCCTCATAGCACGTTGCCTTTGTCTTGGCCTATGCCTTGGCTTGCCCGCACGTAGTTGCACGTTCCAAGCATATCGGCGTGGCCTCCTAGCACGTTGCCTTGGTCTTGATGACCCGTTCCTAGCCTATTGGCTTCGCCTCATAGCACGTTGCCTTGGTCTTGGTTGTCCGTTCCTAGCATATTGGCCTGGCCTCCTAGCACGTTTCCCTGGTCACCCGAACGACGTTGCCCGTTCCTAGCATCATGGCTTCGCCTCCTAGCACGTTTCCTTGATCTTGGTTGCCCGTTCCTAGCATATTGGCTTGTCCTCATAGCACGTTGCCTTGGTCTTGGTTACCCGTTTATAGCATCATGGCTTGGCCTCCAAGCACGTTGCCTTTGTCTTGGCCAAATCATTGGCTTCCCTGCATGACGTTGCACGTTTCTAGCATATCGGCTTGGCCTCTTAGCACGTTGCCATGGTCGTGGTTGCCCGTTCCTAGCATTTTGGGTTGGACTCCTAACATGATCCATTGGTCTTGGTTTTCCGTTCCTAGAATATTGGCTTGGCTTCCTAGCGCCTTGCCTAGGTCTTGGCCTATGCCTTGGCTTCCCCCATGACGTTGCCCGTTCCTAGCATGATGGCTTAGCGTCCTAGCACGTTGCCTAGGTCTTGGCCTATGCCTTGGCTTCTCGCATGACGTTGCCCGTTCCTAGCATCATGGCTTGGCCTCGTAGCACGTTGCCTTTGTCTTGGCCTATTCATTGGCTTTCCTACAAGACGTTGCACGTTCCTAGCATATCGGCCTGGCCTCTTAGCACGTTTCCATGGTCTTGGTTGCCCGTTCCTAGCATATTGGCTTGGCCTCCTAGCACGTTGCCTTGGTATGTGTTGTCCGTTCCTAGCATATTCGCTTGCCCTCCTAGCATGTTGCCTTGCTCTTGGCATATGCCTTGGTTGCCCGAACGACGTTGCCCATTCCTAGCATCATGGCTTGGCCTCCTAGTACGTTGCCTTGGACTGGGCCTATGCCTTGGTATTCCCGCACAAAGTTTTACGTTCCTAGCATATTGGCTTGGCCTCCTAGCATGTTCCATTGGTCTTGGTTTTCCGTTCCTAGAATATTGGCTTGGCGTCCTAGCACCTTGCCTAGGTCATGGCCTATGCCTTGGTTTCCCGCATGACGTTGCCCGTTCCTAGCATATTGGCTTGGCCTCCTAGTACGTTGCCTTTGTCTTGGATGTCCGTTCCAAGTATCATGGCTTGTCCTCCTAGCATGTTTCCTGGATCTTGGCCTATGCCTTGGATTTCCCGCACGACGTGGCACGTTCATAACATATTGGCTTGGAGTTCTAGGACGTTGCCTTGCTCCTGGTTGCCTGTACCTAGCATCATGGTTTGGCCTCATAGCACGCTGCCTTTGTCTTGACCTATGCCTTGGTTTGCCCGCAAGAAGTTGCACGTTCCTAGCATATCAAGGTGGCCTCCTAGCACGTTGCCTTGGTCTTGATGGCCCGTTCCTAGCATATTGGCTTGGACTCCTAGCACGTTGCCTTTGTCTTTGTTGTCCGTTCCTAGCATATTGGCATGGCCTTCTAGCACGTTGCCTTGGTCTTGTCCTATGCCTTGGTCGCCCGTACGACGTTGCCCGTTCCTAGCATCATGGCTTGCCCTATGCCTTGGCTTGCCCGCACGATGTTGTACGTTCCTAGCATATCGGCTTGGCCTCCTTACACGTTGCCTTGGTCTCTATTGCCCGTTCCTAGCATATTGGCTTGGCCTCCTAGCACGTTGCCTTGGTCTTGGTTGCCCGTTACTAGCATCATGGCTTGGGCTCATAGCACGTTGCCTTTGTCTTGGCCTATGCCTTGGCTTGCCCACACGCAGTTGCACGTTCCTAGCATATCGGCGTGGCCTCCTAGCACGTTGGCTTGGTCTTGATGACCCGTTCCTAGCCTATTGGCTTCGCCTCATAGCACGTTGCCTTGGTCTTGGTTGTCCGTTCCTAGCATATTGGCTTGGCCTCCTAGCACGTTTCCCTGGTCGCCCAAACGACGTTGCCCGTTCCTAGCATCATGGCTTGGCCTCCTAGCACGTTTCCTTGATCTTGGTTGCCCGTTCCTAGCATATTGGCTTGTCCTCCTAGCACGTTGGCTTGATCTTGGTTGCCCGTTCCTAGCATATTGGCTTGTCCTCCTAGCACGTTGCCTTGGTCTTGGTTACCCGTTCCTAGCATCATGGCTTGGCCTCCTAGCGCGTTGCATTTGTCTTGGCCAATTCATTGCGTTCCTAGCATATCGGCTTGGCCTCCTAGCACGTTTCCTTGGTCTTCGTTGTCCGTTTCTAGCATATTGGCTTGGCCTCCTAGCACGTTGCCTTCGTCTTGGCATATGCCTTGGTCACCCGAACGACGTTGCCCATTCCTAGCGTCATGGCTTGGCCTCCTAGTACGTTGCCTTGGACAGGGCCTATGCCTTGGTTTGCCCGCACGACGTTGCACGTTCCTAGCATATTGGCTTGGCCTCCTATAATGTTCCATTGGTCTTGGCTTTCTATTCCTAGCATATTGGCTTGGCCTCCTAGCATTTTCCATTGGTCTGGGTTTTCCGTTCCTAGCATATTGGCTTGGCATCCTAGCAAGTTTCCTGGTCTTGGCCTACGCCTTGGTCGCCTGCACGACATTGCCCGTTCCTAGCATGGTGGCTTGGCGTCCTAGCACGTTGCCTAGGTCTTGGCCTATGCCTTGGCTTCCCGCATGATGTTGCACGTTCCTTGCATATTGGCTTGGCCTCCTAGCACGTTGCCTTTGTCTTGGTTGTCTGTTCCTAGCTTATTGGCATGGCCTTCTAGCACGTTGCCTTGGTCTTGGCCTATGCCTTGGTCGCCCGTATGATGTTGCCCGTTCCTAGCATCATGGCTTACCCTCTGCTTTGGGTTGCCCGCACGATGTTGTACGTTCCTAGCATATCGGCTTGGCCTCCTAGCACGTTACCTTGGTCTTCGTTGCCCGTTCCTAGCATATTGGCTTGGCCTCCTAGCACGTTGCCTTTTTCTTGGTTGTCCGTTCCTAGTATCATGGCTTGGCCTCCTAGCATGTTGATTTGATCTTGGCCTATGTCTTGGCTTTCTCGCACCACGTTGCACGTTCCAAGCATATTGGCTTGGACTCCTAGCACGTCGCCTTGCTCTTGGTTGCCCGTTCCTAGCATTATGGCTTGGTCTCATAGCACGTTGCCTTTGTCTTGCCCTATGCCTCGGGTTTCCCGCACAAAGTAGCACGTTCCTAGCATATCGGCGTGGCTTCCTAGCACGTTGCCTTGGTCTTGTTGGCCCATTCCTAGCATATTGGCTTGGCCTTCTGGCACGTTGCCTTGGTCTTGGTTGTCCGTTCCTAGCATGTTGCCTTGGTCTTAGTTTCCCATTCCTAGTATATTGGCTTGGCATCCTAGCACGTTGCTTTGGTCTTAGTTGTCCGTTCCTAGCACATTGGCTTGACCTTCTAGCACGTTACCTTGGTCGCCCGAACGACGTTGCCCGTTCCTAGCATCATGGCTTGGCCTCCTAGCACGTTGCTTGGGTCTTGGTTGCGCTTTCCCAGCATATTGGCTTGTTCTCCTAGCACGTTGCCATTGTCTTGGTTGCCCGTTCCTAGAATCATAGCTTGGCCTCCTAGCACTTTGCCTTTGTCTTTGCCTATGCCTTGGCTTGTCCGCACGACTTTGCTCGTTCCTACAATATCGGCTTGGCCTCCTAGCATGTTGCCTTGGTCTTGGTTTCCCGTTCCTAGTTTATTGGCCTGGCATCCTAGTACGTTTCCTTGGGTTTGGTTGTCCGTTCCTAGCATATTGGCATGGCCTTCTAGCACGTTGCCTTGGTCATGTCCTATGCCTTGGTCGCCCGTACGACGTTGCCCGTTCCTAGCATCATGGCTTGCCCTATGCCTTGGCTTGCCCGCACGATGTTGTACGTTCCTAGCATATCGGCTTGGCCTCCTTACACGTTGCCTTGGTCTTTATTGCCCGTTCCTAGCATATTGGCTTGGCTTCCTAGCACGTTGCCTTGGTCTTGGTTGCCCGATAATAGCATCATGGCTTGGCCTCATAGCACGTTGCCTTTGTCTTGGCCTATGCCTTGGCTTGCCCACACGCAGTTGCACGTTCCTAGCATATCGGCGTGGCCTCCTAGCACGTTGGCTTGGTCTTGGTGACCCGTTCCTAGCCTATTCGCTTCGCCTCATAGCACGTTGCCTTGGTCTTGGTCTTCCAAGCATATTGGCTTGGCCTCCTAGCACGTTTCCCTGGTCGCCCAAACGACATTGCCCGTTCCTAGCATCATGGCTTGGCCTCCTAGCACGTTGCCTTGATCTTGGTTGCCCGTTCCTAGCACATTGGCTTGTCCTCCTAGCACGTTGCCTTGGTCTTGGTTGCCCGTTCCTAGCATATTGGCTTGTCCTCCTAGCACGTTGCCTTGGTCTTGGTTACCCGTTCCTAGCATCATGGCTTGGCCTCCTAGCGCGTTGCATTTGTCTTGGCCAATTCATTGGCTTGCCTGCACGACGTTGCACATTCCTAGCATATCGGCTTGGCCTCTTAGCACATTTCCATGGTCTTGGTTGCCCGTTCCTAGCATATTGGCTTGGCCTCCTAGCACGTTGTCTTGTTCTTCGTTGTACGTTCCTAGCATATTGGCTTTGCCTCCTAGCACGTTGCCTTGGTCTTGGCATATACCTTGGTCCCCCGAACGACGTTGCCATTTCCTAGCATCATGGCTTGGCCTCCTAGTACATTGCCTTGGACTCGGCCTATGCCTTGGTTTGCCCGCACGACGTTGCACGTTCCTATCATATTGGGTTGGCCTCCTAGCACGTTGCCTTTGTCTTGGTTGTCCGTTCCTAGTATCATGGCTTGGCACCCTAGCACGTCGCCTTGCTCTTGGTTTCCCGTTCCTAACATTATGGCTTGGCCTCATAGCACCGTTCCTTTGTCTTGGCCTATGACTTTGCTTTCCCGCACGAAGTAGCATGTTCCTAACATGTCGGTGTGGCTTCCAAGCATGTTTCCTTGGTCTTGATGTCTCGTTCCTAGCATATTGGCTTGACCTCCTAGCACGTTGCCTGGGTCTTGGTTGTCCGTTCCTAGCACATTGGCATGGCCTCCTAGAATGTTACCTTGGTCGCCCGAACGAAGTTGCCCGTTCCTAGCACGTTGCCTTTGTCTTGGTTGCCCTTTCCCAGCATATTGGCTTGTTCTCCTAGCACGTTGCCATTGTCTTGGTTGCCTATGCCTTGGCTTGTCCGCACGACTTGGCATGTTGCCTTGGTCTTGGTTGCCTTGGTCATGGTTGCCCGTTCCTAATATATTGGCTTGGCATCATAGTACGTTTCCTTGGTGTTGGTTGTCCGTTCCTAGCAAATTGGCATGGCCTTCTAGCCCGTTGCCTTGGTCTTGGCCTATGCCTTGGTTGCCCGTACGACGTTGCCCATTCCTAGTATCATGGCTTGCCCTATGCCTTGGCTTGTCCGCACGATGTTGTACGTTCTTAGTATATCGGCTTGTCCTCCAAGCACATTGTCTTGGTCTTCGTTGCCCGTTCCTAGCATATTGGCTTGGCCTCCTAGCACGTTGCGTTGGTCTTGGTTGCCTGCTACTAGCATCATGGCTTGGCCTTCTAGCACGTTGGCATTGTCTTGGCCAATACCTTGGCTTGCCCGCACGATGTTGCTTGTTCCTAGCATATCGGCTTGGCCTTATAGGTTGTTGCCTTGGTCTTGGTTGTTCGTTCTAGCATATTGGTTTGGCCTCCTAGCACGTTGCCTTGATGTTGGTTGCCCGTTCCAAGCATATTGGCTTGCCCTCCTAGCACGTTGCCTTGGTCTTGGTTACCAGTTCCTGGCATCATGGCTTGGCTTCCTAGCATGTTTCCTTTGTCTTGGCCAATTCCTTGGCTTCCCCGCAGGACGTTGCACGTTTCAAGCATATCGGCTTGGCCTCCTAGCACGTTGACTTGGTCTTGGTTGCCCGTTACTAGCATCATGGCTTGGCCTCATTGGATGTTTCCTTTGTCTTGGCCTATGCCTTGGCTTGCCCGCACGCAGTTGCACGTTCCTAGCATATCGACGTGGCCTCCTAGCACGTTGCCTTGGTCTTGATGGCCCGTTCCTAGCCTGTTGGCTTCGCCTCATAGCACTTGCCTTGGTCTTGGTTTTCCGTTCCTAGCATATTGGCTTGGCCTCCTAGCACGTTTCCCTGGTCGCCCGAACAACGTTGCCCGTTCGTAGCATCATGGCTTGGCATCTTAGCACGTTGCCTTGATATTAGTTGCCCGTTCCTAGCATATTGGCTTGTCCTCCTAGCACGTTGCCTTTGTCTTGGCCTATTCAATGGTTTCCCTGCACGATGTTGCACGTTCCTAGCATATGGACTTGGCCTCTTAGCACGTTACCATGGTCTTGGTATCCCGTCCCTAGCATATTGGCATGTCCTCCTAGCACGTTGCCTTGGTCTTCGTTGTCCGTTCCTAGCATATTGGCTTTACCTCCTAGCACGTTGCCTTGGTCTCGGCCTATACCTTGGTCCACCGAACGATGTTGCCCTTTCCTAGCATCATGGCTTGGCCTCCATGTACGTTGCCTTGGACTGGGCCTATGCCTTTGTTTGCCCGCACGACGTTGCGCGTTCCTATCATATTGGCTTGGCCTCCTAGCACGTTGCCTTGGTCTTGATGGCCCGTTCCTAGGATATTGGCTTGGCCTTCTAGCACGTTGCCTTGGTCTTAATTGTCCGTTCCTAGCACATTGGCTTGGCCTCTTAGCACGTTACCTTGGTCGGCCGAACGACGTTGCCCGTTCAAAGCATCATGGCTTGGCCTCCTAGCATGTTGCCTTGGGCTTGGTTGCGCTTTCCCAGCATATTGGCTTGTTCTCCTAGCACGTTGCCATTGTCTTGGTTGCCCGTTCCTAGAATCATCGCTTGACCTCATAGCACTTTGCCTTTGTCTTTGCTTATGTCTTGGCTTGTCCGCACGACTTTGCACGTTCCTACAATATCGGCTTGGCCTCCTAGCATGTTGCCTTGGTTTTGGTTGCCCTTTCCTAGTATATTGGCTTGGCGTCCTAGTACGATTCCTTGGTTTTGATTGTCCGTTCCTAGCATATTGGCATGGCCTTCTAGCACGTTGCCTTGGTCTTGTCCTATGCCTTGGTCGCCCGTACGACGTTGCCCGTTCCTAGCATCATGGCTTGCCCTATGCCTTGGATTGCCCGCATGATGTTGTACGTTCCAAGCATATCGGCTTGGCCTCCTAGCACGTTGCCTTGGTCTTTGTTGCCCGTTCCTAGCATATTGGCTTGGCCTCCTAGCACGTTGCGTTGGTCTTGGTTGCTGCTACTAGCATCATGGCTTGGCCTTCTAGCACGTTGGCATTGTCTTGGCCAATACCTTGGCTTGCCCGCACGATGTTGCTTGTTCCTAGCATATCGGCTTGGCCTTATAGGTTGTTGCCTTGGTCTTGGTTGTTCGTTCTAGCATATTGGTTTGGCCTCCTAGCACGTTGCCTTGATGTTGGTTGCCCGTTCCAAGCATATTGGCTTGCCCTCCTAGCACGTTGCCTTGGTCTTGGTTACCAGTTCCTGGCATCATGGCTTGGCTTCCTAGCATGTTTCCTTTGTCTTGGCCTATTCCTTGGCTTCCCCGCAGGACGTTGCACGTTTCAAGCATATCGGCTTGGCCTCCTAGCACGTTGACTTGGTCTTGGTTGCCCATTACTAGCATCATGGCTTGGCCTCATTGGACGTTTCCTTTGTCTTGGCCTATGCCTTGGCTTGCCCGCACGCAGTTGCACGTTCCTAGCATATCGGCGTGGCCTCCTAGCACGTTGCCTTGGTCTTGATGGCCCGTTCCTAGCCTGTTGGCTTCGCCTCATAGCACTTGCCTTGGTCTTGGTTTTCCGTTCCTAGCATATTGGCTTGGCCTCCTAGCACGTTTCCCTGGTCGCCCGAACAACGTTGCCCGTTCGTAGCATCATGGCTTGGCATCTTAGCACGTTGCCTTGATATTAGTTGCCCGTTCCTAGCATATTGGCTTGTCCTCCTAGCACGTTGCCTTTGTCTTGGCCTATTCAATGGTTTCCCTGCACGATGTTGCACGTTCCTAGCATATCGACTTGGCCTCTTAGCACGTTACCATGGTCTTGGTATCCCGTCCCTAGCATATTGGCTTGTCCTCCTAGCACGTTGCCTTGGTCTTCGTTGTCCGTTCCTAGCATATTGGCTTTGCCTCCTAGCACGTTGCCTTGGTCTCGGCCTATACCTTGGTCCACCGAACGATGTTGCCCTTTCCTAGCATCATGGCTTGGCCTCCATGTACGTTGCCTTGGACTGGGCCTATGCCTTTGTTTGCCCGCACGACGTTGCGCGTTCCTATCATATTGGCTTGGCCTCCTAGCACGTTGCCTTGGTCTTGATGGCCCGTTCCTAGGATATTGGCTTGGCCTTCTAGCACGTTGCCTTGGTCTTAATTGTCCGTTCCTAGCACATTGGCTTGGCCTCTTAGCACGTTACCTTGGTCGGCCGAACGACGTTGCCCGTTCAAAGCATCATGGCTTGGCCTCCTAGCATGTTGCCTTGGGCTTGGTTGCGCTTTCCCAGCATATTGGCTTGTTCTCCTAGCACGTTGCCATTGTCTTGGTTGCCCGTTCCTAGAATCATCGCTTGACCTCATAGCACTTTGCCTTTGTCTTTGCTTATGTCTTGGCTTGTCCGCACGACTTTGCACGTTCCTACAATATCGGCTTGGCCTCCTAGCATGTTGCCTTGGTTTTGGTTGCCCTTTCCTAGTATATTGGCTTGGCGTCCTAGTACGATTCCTTGGTTTTGATTGTCCGTTCCTAGCATATTGGCATGGCCTTCTAGCACGTTGCCTTGGTCTTGTCCTATGCCTTGGTCGCCCGTACGACGTTGCCCGTTCCTAGCATCATGGCTTGCCCTATGCCTTGGATTGCCCGCATGATGTTGTACGTTCCAAGCATATCGGCTTGGCCTCCTAGCACGTTGCCTTGGTCTTTGTTGCCCGTTCCTAGCATATTGGCTTGGCCTCCTAGCACGTTGCGTTGGTCTTGGTTGCCTGCTACTAGCATCATGGCTTGGCCTTCTAGCACGTTGGCATTGTCTTGGCCAATACCTTGGCTTGCCCGCACGATGTTGCTTGTTCCTAGCATATCGGCTTGGCCTTATAGGTTGTTGCCTTGGTCTTGGTTGTTCGTTCTAGCATATTGGTTTGGCCTCCTAGCACGTTGCCTTGATGTTGGTTGCCCGTTCCAAGCATATTGGCTTGCCCTCCTAGCACGTTGCCTTGGTCTTGGTTACCAGTTCCTGGCATCATGGCTTGGCTTCCTAGCATGTTTCCTTTGTCTTGGCCTATTCCTTGGCTTCCCCGCAGGACGTTGCACGTTTCAAGCATATCGGCTTGGCCTCCTAGCACGTTGACTTGGTCTTGGTTGCCCATTACTAACATCATGGCTTGGCCTCATTGGACGTTTCCTTTGTCTTGGCCTATGCCTTGGCTTGCCCGCACGCAGTTGCACGTTCCTAGCATATCGGCGTGGCCTCCTAGCACGTTGCCTTGGTCTTGATGGCCCGTTCCTAGCCTGTTGGCTTCGCCTCATAACACTTGCCTTGGTCTTGGTTTTCCGTTCCTAGCATATTGGCTTGGCCTCCTAGCACGTTTCCCTGGTCGCCCGAACAACGTTGCCCGTTCGTAGCATCATGGCTTGGCATCTTAGCACGTTGCCTTGATATTAGTTGCCCGTTCCTAGCATATTGGCTTGTCCTCCTAGCACGTTGCCTTTGTCTTGGCCTATTCAATGGTTTCCCTGCACGATGTTGCACGTTCCTAGCATATCGACTTGGCCTCTTAGCACGTTACCATGGTCTTGGTATCCCGTCCCTAGCATATTGGCTTGTCCTCCTAGCACGTTGCCTTGGTCTTCGTTGTCCGTTCCTAGCATATTGGCTTTGCCTCCTAGCACGTTGCCTTGGTCTCGGCCTATACCTTGGTCCCCCGAACGATGTTGCCCTTTCCTAGCATCATGGCTTGGCCTCCATGTACGTTGCCTTGGATTGGGCCTATGCCTTTGTTTGCCCGCACGACGTTGCACGTTCCTATCATATTGGCTTGGCCTCCTAGCACGTTGCCTTGGTCTTGATGGCCCGTTCCTAGGATATTGGCTTGGCCTTCTAGCACGTTGCCTTGGTCTTAATTGTCCGTTCCTAGCACATTGGCTTGGCCTCTTAGCACGTTACCTTGGTCGGCCGAACGACGTTGCCCGTTCAAAGCATCATGGCTTGGCCTCCTAGCATGTTGCCTTGGGCTTGGTTGCGCTTTCCCAGCATATTGGCTTGTTCTCCTAGCACGTTGCCATTGTCTTGGTTGCCCGTTCCTAGAATCATCGCTTGACCTCATAGCACTTTGCCTTTGTCTTTGCTTATGTCTTGGCTTGTCCGCACGACTTTGCACGTTCCTACAATATCGGCTTGGCCTCCTAGCATGTTGCCTTGGTTTTGGTTGCCCTTTCCTAGTATATTGGCTTGGCGTCCTAGTACGATTCCTTGGTTTTGATTGTCCGTTCCTAGCATATTGGCATGGCCTTCTAGCACGTTGCCTTGGTCTTGTCCTATGCCTTGGTCACCCGTACGACGTTGCCCGTTCCTAGCATCATGGCTTGCCCTATGCCTTGGCTTGCCCGCATGATGTTGTACGTTCCAAGCATATCGGCTTGGCCTCCTAGCACGTTGCCTTGGTCTTTGTTGCCCGTTCCTAGCATATTGGCTTGGCCTCCTAGCACGTTGCGTTGGTCTTGGTTGCCTGCTACTAGCATCATGGCTTGGCCTTCTAGCACGTTGGCATTGTCTTGGCCAATACCTTGGCTTGCCCGCACGATGTTGCTTGTTCCTAGCATATCGGCTTGGCCTCATAGGTTGTTGCCTTGGTCTTGGTTGTTCGTTCTAGCATATTGGTTTGGCCTCCTAGCATGTTGCCTTGATGTTGGTTGCCCGTTCCAAGCATATTGGCTTGCCCTCCTAGCACGTTGCCTTGGTCTTGGTTACCAGTTCCTGGCATCATGGCTTGGCTTCCTAGCATGTTTCCTTTGTCTTGGCCTATTCCTTGGCTTCCCCGCATGACGTTGCACGTTTCAAGCATATCGGCTTGGCCTCCTAGCACGTTGACTTGGTCTTGGTTGCCCGTTACTAGCATCATGGCTTGGCCTCATTGGACGTTTCCTTTGTCTTGGCCTATGCCATGGCTTGCCCGCACGCAGTTGCACGTTCCTAGCATATCGGCGTGGCCTCCTAGCACGTTGCCTTGGTCTTGATGGCCCGTTCCTAGCCTGTTGGCTTCGCCTCATAGCACTTGCCTTGGTCTTGGTTTTCCGTTCCTAGCATATTGGCTTGGCCTCCTAGCACGTTTCCCTGGTCGCCCGAACAACGTTGCCCGTTCGTAGCATCATGGGTTGGCATCTTAGCACCTTGCCTGGATATTAGTTGCCCGTTCCTAGCATATTGGCTTGTCCTCCTAGCACGTTGCCTTTGTCTTGGCCTATTCAATGGTTTCCCTGCACGATGTTGCACGTTCCTAGCATATCGACTTAGCCTCTTAGCACGTTACCATGGTCTTGGTATCCCGTCCCTAGCATATTGGCTTGTCCTCCTAGCATGTTGCCTTGGTCTTCGTTGTCCGTTCCTAGCATATTGGCTTTGCCTCCTAGCACGTTGCCTTGGTCTCGGCCTATACCTTGGTCCACCGAACGATGTTGCCCTTTCCTAGCATCATGGCTTGGCCTCCTTGTACGTTGCCTTGGACTGGGCCTATGCCTTTGTTTGCCCGCACGACGTTGCGCGTTCCTATCATATTGGCTTGGCCTCCTAGCACGTTGCCTTCGTCTTGATGGCCCGTTCCTAGCATATTGGCTTGGCCTTCTAGCACGTTGCCTTGGTCTTAATTGTCCGTTCCTAGCACATTGGCTTGGCCTCTTAGCACGTTACCTTGGTCGGCCGAACGACGTTGCCCGTTCAAAGCATCATGGCTTGGCCTCCTAGCATGTTGCCTTGGGCTTGGTTGCGCTTTCCCAGCATATTGGCTTGTTCTCCTAGCACGTTGCCATTGTCTTGGTTGCCCGTTCCTAGAATCATCGCTTGACCTCATAGCACTTTGCCTTTGTCTTTGCTTATGTCTTGGCTTGTCCGCACGACTTTGCACGTTCCTACAATATCGGCTTGGCCTCCTAGCATGTTGCCTTGGTTTTGGTTGCCCTTTCCTAGTATATTGGCTTGGCGTCCTAGTACGATTCCTTGGTTTTGATTGTCCGTTCCTAGCATATTGGCATGGCCTTCTAGCACGTTGCCTTGGTCTTGTCCTATGCCTTGGTCGCCCGTACGACGTTGCCCGTTCCTAGCATCATGGCTTGCCCTATGCCTTGGCTTGCCCGCATGATGTTGTACGTTCCAAGCATATCGGCTTGGCCTCCTAGCACGTTGCCTTGGTCTTTGTTGCCCGTTCCTAGCATATTGGCTTGGCCTCCTAGCACGTTGCGTTGGTCTTGGTTGCCTGCTACTAGCATCATGGCTTGGCCTTCTAGCACGTTGGCATTGTCTTGGCCAATACCTTGGCTTGCCCGCACGATGTTGCTTGTTCCTAGCATATTGGCTTGGCCTCATAGGTTGTTGCCTTGGTCTTGGTTGTTCATTCTAGCATATTGGTTTGGCCTCCTAGCACGTTGCCTTGATGTTGGTTGCCCGTTCCAAGCATATTGGCTTGCCCTCCTAGCACGTTGCCTTGGTCTTGGTTACCAGTTCCTGGCATCATGGCTTGGCCTCCTAGCATGTTTCCTTTGTCTTGGCCTATTCCTTGGCTTCCCCGCAGGACGTTGCACGTTTCAAGCATATCGGCTTGGCCTCCTAGCACGTTGACTTGGTCTTGGTTGCCCGTTACTAGCATCATGGCTTGGCCTCATTGGACGTTGCCTTTGTCTTGGCCTATGCCTTGGCTTGCCCGCACGCAGTTGCACGTTCCTAGCATATCTGCGTGGCCTCCTAGCACGTTGCCTTGGTCTTGATGGCCCGTTCCTAGCCTGTTGGCTTCGCCTCATAACACTTGCCTTGGTCTTGGTTTTCCGTTCCTAGCATATTGGCTTGGCCTCCTAGCACGTTTCCCTGGTCGCCCGAACAACGTTGCCCGTTCGTAGCATCATGGCTTGGCATCTTAGCACGTTTCCTTGATATTAGTTGCCCGTTCCTAGCATATTGGCTTGTCCTCCTAGCACAATGCCTTTGTCTTGGCCTATTCAATGGTTTCCCTGCACGATGTTGCACGTTCCTAGCATATCGACTTGGCCTCTTAGCACGTTACCATGGTCTTGGTATCCCGTCCCTAGCATATTGGCTTGTCCTCCCACCGAACGATGTTACCCTTTCCTAGCATCATGGCTTGGCCTCCATGTACGTTGCCTTGGACTGGGCCTATGCCTTTGTTTGCCGCACGACGTTGCGCGTTCCTATCATATTGGCTTGGCCTCCTAGCACGTTGCCTTGGTCTTGATGGCCCGTTCCTAGCATATTGGCTTGGCCTTCTAGCACGTTGCCTTGGTCTTGGTTGCCCGTTACTAGCATCATGGCTTGGCCTCATAGCACGTTGCCTTTGTCTTGGCCTATGCCTTGGCTTGCCCGCACGTAGTTGCACGTTCCAAGCATATCGGTGTGGCCTCCTAGCACGTTGCCTTGGTCTTGATGACCCGTTCCTAGCCTATTGGCTTCGCCTCATAGCACGTTGCCTTGGTCTTGGTTGTCCGTTCCTAGCATATTGGCTTGGCCTCTTAGCACGTTTCCCTGGTCAGCCGAACGACGTTGCCCGTTCCTAGCATCATGGCTTGGCCTCCTAGCACGTTTCCTTGATCTTGGTTGCCCGTTCCTAGCATATTGGCTTGTCCTCATAGCACGTTGCCTTGGTCTTGGTTACCCGTTTATAGCATCATGGCTTGGCCTCCAAGCACGTTGCCTTTGTCTTGGCCAAATCATTGGCTTCCCTGCATGACGTTGCACGTATCTAGCATATCGGCTTGGCCTGTTAGCACGTTGCCATGGTCGTGGTTGCCCGTTCCTAGCATTTTGGCTTGGACTCCTAACATGATCCATTGGTCTTGGTTTTCCGTTCCTAGAATATTGGCTTGGCTTCCTAGCACCTTGCCTAGGTCTTGGCCTATGCCTTGGCTTCCCCCATGACGTTGCCCGTTCCTAGCATGATGGCTTAGCGTCCTAGCACGTTGCCTAGGTCTTGGCCTATGCCTTGGCTTCTCGCATGACGTTGCCCGTTCCTAGCATCATGGCTTGGCCTCGTAGCACGTTGCCTTTGTCTTGGCCTATTCATTGGCTTTCCTACACGACGTTGCACGTTCCTAGCATATCGGCCTGGCCTCTTAGCACGTTTCCATGGTCTTGGTTGCCCGTTCCTAGCATATTCGCTTGGCCTCCTAGCACGTTGCCTTGGTATGTGTTGTCCGTTCCTAGCATATTCGCTTGCCCCCCTAGCATGTTGCCTTGCTCTTGGCATATGCCTTGGTTGCCCGAACGACATTGCCCATTCCTAGCATCATGGCTTGGCCTCCTAGTACGTTGCCTTGGACTGGGCCTATGCCTTGGTATTCCCGCACGACGTTGCACGTTCCTAGCATATTGGCTTGGCCTCCTAGCATGTTCCATTGGTCTTGGTTTTCCGTTCCTAGAATATTGGCTTGGCGTCCTAGCACCTTGCCTAGGTCATGGCCTATGCCTTGGTTTCCCGCATGACGTTGCCCGTTCCTAGCATATTGGCTTGGCCTCCTAGTACGTTGCCTTTGTCTTGGATGTCCGTTCCAAGTATCATGGCTTGTTCTCCTAGCATGTTTCCTGGATCTTGGCCTATGGCTTGGATTTCCCGCACGACGTTGCACGTTCATAACATATTGGCTTGGAGTTCTAGAACGTTGCCTTGCACCTGGTTGCCTGTACCTAGCATCATGGTTTGGCCTCATAGCACGCTGCCTTTGTCTTGACCTATGCCTTGGTTTGCCCGCACGAAGTTGCACGTTCCTAGCATATCAAGGTGGCCTCCTAGCACGTTGCCTTGGTCTTGATGGCCCGTTCCTAGCATATTGGCTTGGACTCCTAGCACGTTGCCTTTGTCTTTGTTGTCCGTTCCTAGCATATTGGCATGGCCTTCTAGCACGTTGCCTTGGTCTTGTCCTATGCCTTGGTCGCCCGTACGACGTTGCCCGTTCCTAGCATCATGGCTTGCCCTATGCCTTGGCTTGCCCGCACGATGTTGTACGTTCCTAGCATATCGGCTTGGCCTCCTTACACGTTGCCTTGGTCTCTATTGCCCGTTCCTAGCATATTGGCTTGGCCTCCTAGCACGTTGCCTTGGTCTTGGTTGCCTGTTACTAGCATCATGGCTTGGGCTCATAGCACGTTGCCTTTGTCTTGGCCTATGCCTTGGCTTGCCCACACGCAGTTGCACGTTCCTAGCATATCGGCGTGGCCTCCTAGCACGTTGGCTTGGTCTTGATGACCCGTTCCTAGCCTATTGGCTTCGCCTCATAGCACGTTGCCTTGGTCTCGGTTGTCCGTTCCTAGCATATTGGCTTGGCCTCCTAGCACGTTTCCCTGGTCGCCCAAACGACGTTGCCCGTTCCTAGCATCATGGCTTGGCCTCCTAGCACGTTTCCTTGATCTTGGTTGCCCGTTCCTAGCATATTGGCTTGTCCTCCTAGCACGTTGGCTTGATCTTGGTTGCCCGTTCCTAGCATATTGGCTTGTCCTCCTAGCACGTTGCCTTGGTCTTGGTTACCCGTTCCTAGCATCATGGCTTGGCCTCCTAGCGCGTTGCATTTGTCTTGGCCAATTCATTGCGTTCCTAGCATATCGGCTTGGCCTCCTAGCACGTTTCCTTGGTCTTCGTTGTCCGTTTCTAGCATATTGGCTTGGCCTCCTAGCACGTTGCCTTCGTCTTGGCATATGCCTTGGTCACCCGAACGACGTTGCCCATTCCTAGCGTCATGGCTTGGCCTCCTAGTACGTTGCCTTGGACAGGGCCTATGCCTTGGTTTGCCCGCACGACGTTGCACGTTCCTAGCATATTGGCTTGGCCTCCTATAATGTTCCATTGGTCTTGGCTTTCTATTCCTAGCATATTGGCTTGGCCTCCTAGCATTTTCCATTGGTCTGGGTTTTCCGTTCCTAGCATATTGGCTTGGCATCCTAGCAAGTTTCCTGGTCTTGGCCTACGCCTTGGTCGCCTGCACGACATTGCCCGTTCCTAGCATGGTGACTTGGCGTCCTAGCACGTTGCCTAGGTCTTGGCCTATGCCTTGGCTTCCCGCATGATGTTGCACGTTCCTTGCATATTGGCTTGGCCTCCTAGCACGTTGCCTTTGTCTTGGTTGTCTGTTCCTAGCTTATTGGCATGGCCTTCTAGCACGTTGCCTTGGTCTTGGCCTATGCCTTGGTCGCCCGTATGATGTTGCCCGTTCCTAGCATCATGGCTTACCCTCTGCCTTGGGTTGCCCGCACGATGTTGTACGTTCCTAGCATATCGGCTTGGCCTCCTAGCACGTTACCTTGGTCTTCGTTGCCCGTTCCTAGCATATTGGCTTGGCCTCCTAGCACGTTGCCTTTGTCTTGGTTGTCCGTTCCTAGTATCATGGCTTGGCCTCCTAGCATGTTGATTTGATCTTGGCCTATGTCTTGGCCTTCTTGCACCACGTTGCACGTTCCAAGCATATTGGCTTGGACTCCTAGCACGTCGCCTTGCTCTTGGTTGCCCGTTCCTAGCATTATGGCTTGGTCTCATAGCACGTTGCCTTTGTCTTGCCCTATGCCTCAGGTTTCCCGCACAAAGTGGCACGTTCCTAGCATATCGGCGTGGCTTCCTAGCACGTTGCCTTGGTCTTGTTGGCCCATTCCTAGCATATTGGCTTGGCTTTCTGGAACGTTGCCTTGGTCTTGGTTGTCCGTTCCTAGCATGTTGCCTTGGTCTTAGTTTCCCGTTCCTAGTATATTGGCTTGGCATCCTAGCACGTTGCTTTGGTCTTAGTTGTCCGTTCCTAGCACATTGGCTTGACCTTCTAGCACGTTACCTTGGTCGCCCGAACGACGTTGCCCGTTCCTAGCATCATGGCTTGGCCTCCTAGCACGTTGCTTTGGTTTTGGTTGCGCTTTCCCAGCATATTGGCTTGTTCTCCTAGCACGTTGCCATTGTCTTGGTTGCCCGTTCCTAGAATCATAGCTTGGCCTCCTAGCACTTTGCCTTTGTCTTTGCCTATGCCTTGGCTTGTCCGCACGACTTTGCTCGTTCCTACAATATCGGCTTGGCCTCCTAGCATGTTGCCTTGGTCTTGGTTTCCCGCTCCTAGTTTATTGGCCTGGCATCCTAGTACGTTTCCTTGGGTTTGGTTGTCCGTTCCTAGCATATTGGCATGGCCTTCTAGCACGTTGCCTTGGTCATGTCCTATGCCTTGGTCGCCCGTACGACGTTGCCCGTTCCTAGCATCATGGCTTGCCCTATGCCTTGGCTTGCCCGCACGATGTTGTACGTTCCTAGCATATCGGCTTGGCCTCCTTACACGTTGCCTTGGTCTTTATTGCCCGTTCCTAGCATATTGGCTTGGCTTCCTAGCACGTTGCCTTGGTCTTGGTTGCCCGATAATAGCATCATGGCTTGGCCTCATAGCACGTTGCCTTTGTCTTGGCCGATGCCTTGGCTTGCCCACACGCAGTTGCACGTTCCTAGCATATCGGCGTGGCCTCTTAGCACGTTTCCATGGTCTTGGTTGCCCGTTCCTAGCATATTCGCTTGGCCTCCTAGCACGTTGCCTTGGTATGTGTTGTCCGTTCCTAGCATATTCGCTTGCCCCCCTACCATGTTGCCTTGCTCTTGGCATATGCCTTGGTTGCCCGAACGACATTGCCCATTCCTAGCATCATGTCTTGGCCTCCTAGTACGTTGCCTTGGACTGGGCCTATGCCTTGGTATTCCCGCACGACGTTGCACGTTCCTAGCATATTGGCTTGGCCTCCTAGCATGTTCCATTGGTCTTGGTTTTCCATTCCTAGAATATTGGCTTGGCGTCCTAGCACCTTGCCTAGGTCATGGCCTATGCCTTGGTTTCCCGCATGACGTTGCCCGTTCCTAGCATATTGGCTTGGCCTCCTAGTATGTTGCCTTTGTCTTGGATGCCCGTTCCAAGTATCATGGCTTGTTCTCCTAGCATGTTTCCTGGATCTTGGCCTATGCCTTGGATTCCCCGCACGACGTTGCACGTTCATAACATATTGGCTTGGAGTTCTAGAACGTTGCCTTGCACCTGGTTGCCTGTACCTAGCATCATGGTTTGGCCTCATAGCACGCTGCCTTTGTCTTGACCTATGCCTTGGTTTGCCCGCACGAAGTTGCACGTTCCTAGCATATCAAGGTGGCCTCCTAGCACGTTGCCTTGGTCTTGATGGCCCGTTCCTAGCATATTGGCTTGGACTCCTAGCACGTTGCCTTTGTCTTTGTTGTCCGTTCCTAGCATATTGGCATGGCCTTCTAGCACGTTGCCTTGGTCTTGTCCTATGCCTTGGTCGCCCGTACGACGTTGCCCGTTCCTAGCATCATGGCTTGCCCTATGCCTTGGCTTGCCCGCACGATGTTGTACGTTCCTAGCATATCGGCTTGGCCTCCTTACACGTTGCCTTGGTCTCTATTGCCCGTTCCTAGCATATTGGCTTGGCCTCCTAGCACGTTGCCTTGGTCTTGGTTGCCCGTTACTAGCATCATGGCTTGGCCTCATAGCACGTTGCCTTTGTCTTGGCCTATGCCTTGGCTTGCCCACACGAAGTTGCACGTTCCTAGCATATCGGCGTGGCCTCCTAGCACGTTGGCTTGGTCTTGATGACCCGTTCCTAGCCTATTGGCTTCGCCTCATAGCACGTTGCCTTGGTCTTGGTTGTCCGTTCCTAGCATATTGGCTTGGCCTCCTAGCACGTTTCCCTGGTCGCCCAAACGACGTTGCCCGTTCCTAGCATCATGGCTTGGCCTCCTAGTACGTTGCCTTGGACTGGGCCTATGCCTTGGTATTCCCGCACGACGTTGCACGTTCCTAGCATATTGGCTTGGCCTCCTAGCATGTTCCATTGGTCTTGGTTTTCCATTCCTAGAATATTGGCTTGGCGTCCTAGCACCTTGCCTAGGTCATGGCCTATGCCTTGGTTTCCCGCATGACGTTGCCCGTTCCTAGCATATTGGCTTGGCCTCCTAGTACGTTGCCTTTGACTTGGATGTCCGTTCCAAGTATCATGGCTTGTTCTCCTAGCATGTTTCCTGGATCTTGGCCTATGCCTTGGATTTCCCGCACGACGTTGCACGTTCATAACATATTGGCTTGGAGTTCTAGAACGTTGCCTTGCACCTGGTTGCCTGTACCTAGCATCATGGTTTGGCCTCATAGCACGCTGCCTTTGTCTTGACCTATGCCTTGGTTTGCCCGCACGAAGTTGCACGTTCCTAGCATATCAAGGTGGCCTCCTAGCACGTTGCCTTGGTCTTGATGGCCCGTTCCTAGCATATTGGCTTGGACTCTAGCACGTTGCCTTTGTCTTTGTTGTCCGTTCCTAGCATATTGGCATGGCCTTCTAGCACGTTGCCTTGGTCTTGTCCTATGCCTTGGTCGCCCGTACGACGTTGCCCGTTCCTAGCATCAAGGCTTGCCCTATGCCTTGGCTTGCCCGCACGATGTTGTACGTTCCTAGCATATCGGCTTGGCCTCCTTACACGTTGCCTTGGTCTCTATTGCCCGTTCCTAGCATATTGGCTTGGCCTCCTAGCACGTTGCCTTGGTCTTGGTTGCCCGTTACTAGCATCATGGCTTGGCCTCATAGCACGTTGCCTTTGTCTTGGCCTATGCCTTGGCTTGCCCACACGAAGTTGCACGTTCCTAGCATATCGGCGTGGCCTCCTAGCACGTTGGCTTGGTCTTGATGACCCGTTCCTAGCCTATTGGCTTCGCCTCATAGCACGTTGCCTTGGTCTTGGTTGTCCGTTCCTAGCATATTGGCTTGGCCTCCTAGCACGTTTCCTTGGTCGCCCAAACGACGTTGCCCGTTCCTAGCATCATGGCTTGGCCTCCTAGCACGTTTCCTTGATCTTGGTTGCCCGTTCCTAGCATATTATCTTGTCCTCCTAGCACGTTGCCTTGATCTTGGTTGCCCGTTCCTAGCATATTGGCTTGTCCTCCTAGCACGTTGCCTTGGTCTTGGTTACCCGTTCCTAGCATCATGGCTTGGCCTCCTAGCGCGTTGCATTTGTCTTGGCCAATTCATTGCGTTCCTAGCATATCGGCTTGGCCTCCTAGCACGTTTCCTTGGTCTTCGTTGTCCGTTTCTAGCATATTGGCTTGGCCTCCTAGCACGTTGCCTTCGTCTTGGCATATGCCTTGGTCACCCGAACGACGTTGCCCATTCCTAGCGTCATGGCTTGGCCTCCTAGTACGTTGCCTTGGACAGGGCCTATGGCTTGGTTTGCCCGCACGACGTTGCACGTTCCTAGCATATTGGCTTGGCCTCCTATAATGTTCCATTGGTCTTGGCTTTCTATTCCTAGCATATTGGCTTGGCCTCCTAGCATTTTCCATTGGTCTGGGTTTTCTGTTCCTAGCATATTGGCTTGGCATCCTAGCAAGTTTCCTGGTCTTGGCCTACGCCTTGGTCGCCTGCACGACATTGCCCGTTCCTAGCATGGTGACTTGGCGTCCTAGCACGTTGCCTAGGTCTTGGCCTATGCCTTGGCTTCCCGCATGATGTTGCACGTTCCTTGCATATTGGCTTGGCCTCCTAGCACGTTGCCTTTGTCTTGGTTGTCTGTTCCTAGCTTATTGGCATGGCCTTCTAGCACGTTGCCTTGGTCTTGGCCTATGCCTTGGTCGCCCGTATGATGTTGCCCGTTCCTAGCATCATGGCTTACCCTCTGCCTTGGGTTGCCCGCACGATGTTTGGTTGTCCGTTCCTAGCATATTGGCATGGCCTTCTAGCACGTTGCCTTGGTCATGTCCTATGCCTTGGTCGCCCGTACGACGTTGCCCGTTCCTAGCATCATGGCTTGCCCTATGCCTTGGCTTGCCCGCACGATGTTGTACGTTCCTAGCATATCGGCTTGGCCTCCTTACACGTTGCCTTGGTCTTTATTGCCCGTTCCTAGCATATTGGCTTGGCTTCCTAGCACGTTGCCTTGGTCTTGGTTGCCCGATAATAGCATCATGGCTTGGCCTCATAGCACGTTGCCTTTGTCTTGGCCGATGCCTTGGCTTGCCCACACGCAGTTGCACGTTCCTAGCATATCGGCGTGGCCTCTTAGCACGTTTCCATGGTCTTGGTTGCCCGTTCCTAGCATATTCGCTTGGCCTCCTAGCACGTTGCCTTGGTATGTGTTGTCCGTTCCTAGCATATTCGCTTGCCCCCCTACCATGTTGCCTTGCTCTTGGCATATGCCTTGGTTGCCCGAACGACATTGCCCATTCCTAGCATCATGGCTTGGCCTCCTAGTACGTTGCCTTGGACTGGGCCTATGCCTTGGTATTCCCGCACGACGTTGCACGTTCCTAGCATATTGGCTTGGCCTCCTAGCATGTTCCATTGGTCTTGGTTTTCCATTCCTAGAATATTGGCTTGGCGTCCTAGCACCTTGCCTAGGTCATGGCCTATGCCTTGGTTTCCCGCATGACGTTGCCCGTTCCTAGCATATTGGCTTGGCCTCCTAGTATGTTGCCTTTGTCTTGGATGTCCGTTCCAAGTATCATGGCTTGTTCTCCTAGCATGTTTCCTGGATCTTGGCCTATGCCTTGGATTCCCCGCACGACGTTGCACGTTCATAACATATTGGCTTGGAGTTCTAGAACGTTGCCTTGCACCTGGTTGCCTGTACCTAGCATCATGGTTTGGCCTCATAGCACGCTGCCTTTGTCTTGACCTATGCCTTGGTTTGCCCGCACGAAGTTGCACGTTCCTAGCATATCAAGGTGGCCTCCTAGCACGTTGCCTTGGTCTTGATGGCCCGTTCCTAGCATATTGGCTTGGACTCCTAGCACGTTGCCTTTGTCTTTGTTGTCCGTTCCTAGCATATTGGCATGGCCTTCTAGCACGTTGCCTTGGTCTTGCCCTATGCCTTGGTCGCCCGTACGACGTTGCCCGTTCCTAGCATCATGGCTTGCCCTATGCCTTGGCTTGCCCGCACGATGTTGTACGTTCCTAGCATATCGGCTTGGCCTCCTTACACGTTGCCTTGGTCTCTATTGCCCGTTCCTAGCATATTGGCTTGGCCTCCTAGCACGTTGCCTTGGTCTTGGTTGCCCGTTACTAGCATCATGGCTTGGCCTCATAGCACGTTGCCTTTGTCTTGGCCTATGCCTTGGCTTGCCCACACGAAGTTGCACGTTCCTATCATATCGGCGTGGCCTCCTAGCACGTTGGCTTGGTCTTGATGACCCGTTCCTAGCCTATTGGCTTCGCCTCATAGCACGTTGCCTTGGTCTTGGTTGTCCGTTCCTAGCATATTGGCTTGGCCTCCTAGCACGTTTCCCTGGTCGCCCAAACGACGTTGCCCGTTCCTAGCATCATGGCTTGGCCTCCTAGTACGTTGCCTTGGACTGGGCCTATGCCTTGGTATTCCCGCACGACGTTGCACGTTCCTAGCATATTGGCTTGGCCTCCTAGCATGTTCCATTGGTCTTGGTTTTCCATTCCTAGAATATTGGCTTGGCGTCCTAGCACCTTGCCTAGGTCATGGCCTATGCCTTGGTTTCCCGCATGACGTTGCCCGTTCCTAGCATATTGGCTTGGCCTCCTAGTACGTTGCCTTTGACTTGGATGTCCGTTCCAAGTATCATGGCTTGTTCTCCTAGCATGTTTCCTGGATCTTGGCCTATGCCTTGGATTTCCCGCACGACGTTGCACGTTCATAACATATTGGCTTGGAGTTCTAGAACGTTGCCTTGCACCTGGTTGCCTGTACCTAGCATCATGGTTTGGCCTCATAGCACGCTGCCTTTGTCTTGACCTATGCCTTGGTTTGCCCGCACGAAGTTGCACGTTCCTAGCATATCAAGGTGGCCTCCTAGCACGTTGCCTTGGTCTTGATGGCCCGTTCCTAGCATATTGGCTTGGACTCCTAGCACGTTGCCTTTGTCTTTGTTGTCCGTTCCTAGCATATTGGCATGGCCTTCTAGCACGTTGCCTTGGTCTTGTCCTATGCCTTGGTCGCCCGTACGACGTTGCCCGTTCCTAGCATCATGGCTTGCCCTATGCCTTGGCTTGCCCGCACGATGTTGTACGTTCCTAGCATATCGGCTTGGCCTCCTTACACGTTGCCTTGGTCTCTATTGCCCGTTCCTAGCATATTGGCTTGGCCTCCTAGCACGTTGCCTTGGTCTTGGTTGCCCGTTACTAGCATCATGGCTTGGCCTCATAGCACGTTGCCTTTGTCTTGGCCTATGCCTTGGCTTGCCCACACGAAGTTGCACGTTCCTATCATATCGGCGTGGCCTCCTAGCACGTTGGCTTGGTCTTGATGACCCGTTCCTAGCCTATTGGCTTCGCCTCATAGCACGTTGCCTTGGTCTTGGTTGTCCGTTCCTAGCATATTGGCTTGGCCTCCTAGCACGTTTCCCTGGTCGCCCAAACGACGTTGCCCGTTCCTAGCATCATGGCTTGGCCTCCTAGTACGTTGCCTTGGACTGGGCCTATGCCTTGGTATTCCCGCACGACGTTGCACGTTCCTAGCATATTGGCTTGGCCTCCTAGCATGTTCCATTGGTCTTGGTTTTCCATTCCTAGAATATTGGCTTGGTGTCCTAGCACCTTGCCTAGGTCATGGCCTATGCCTTGGTTTCCCGCATGACGTTGCCCGTTCCTAGCATATTGGCTTGGCCTCCTAGTACGTTGCCTTTGACTTGGATGTCCGTTCCAAGTATCATGGCTTGTTCTCCTAGCATGTTTCCTGGATCTTGGCCTATGCCTTGGATTTCCCGCACGACGTTGCACGTTCATAACATATTGGCTTGGAGTTCTAGAACGTTGCCTTGCACCTGGTTGCCTGTACCTAGCATCATGGTTTGGCCTCATAGCACGCTGCCTTTGTCTTGACCTATGCCTTGGTTTGCCCGCACGAAGTTGCACGTTCCTAGCATATCAAGGTGGCCTCCTAGCACGTTGCCTTGGTCTTGATGGCCCGTTCCTAGCATATTGGCTTGGACTCCTAGCACGTTGCCTTTGTCTTTGTTGTCCGTTCCTAGCATATTGGCATGGCCTTCTAGCACGTTGCCTTGGTCTTGTCCTATGCCTTGGTCGCCCGTACGACGTTGCCCGTTCCTAGCATCAAGGCTTGCCCTATGCCTTGGCTTGCCCACACGATGTTGTACGTTCCTAGCATATCGGCTTGGCCTCCTTACACGTTGCCTTGGTCTCTATTGCCCGTTCCTAGCATATTGGCTTGGCCTCCTAGCACGTTGCCTTGGTCTTGGTTGCCCGTTACTAGCATCATGGCTTGGCCTCATAGCACGTTGCCTTTGTCTTGGCCTATGCCTTGGCTTGCCCACACGAAGTTGCACGTTCCTAGCATATCGGCGTGGCCTCCTAGCACGTTGGCTTGGTCTTGATGACCCGTTCCTAGCCTATTGGCTTCGCCTCATAGCACGTTGCCTTGGTCTTGGTTGTCCGTTCCTAGCATATTGGCTTGGCCTCCTAGCACGTTTCCCTGGTCGCCCAAACGACGTTGCCCGTTCCTAGCATCATGGCTTGGCCTCCTAGCACGTTTCCTTGATCTTGGTTGCCCGTTCCTAGCATATTATCTTGTCCTCCTAGCACGTTGCCTTGATCTTGGTTGCCCGTTCCTAGCATATTGGCTTGTCCTCCTAGCACGTTGCCTTGGTCTTGGTTACCCGTTCCTAGCATCATGGCTTGGCCTCCTAGCGCGTTGCATTTGTCTTGGCCAATTCATTGCGTTCCTAGCATATCGGCTTGGCCTCCTAGCACGTTTCCTTGGTCTTCGTTGTCCGTTTCTAGCATATTGGCTTGGCCTCCTAGCACGTTGCCTTCGTCTTGGCATATGCCTTGGTCACCCGAACGACGTTGCCCATTCCTAGCGTCATGGCTTGGCCTCCTAGTACGTTGCCTTGGACAGGGCCTATGGCTTGGTTTGCCCGCACGACGTTGCACGTTCCTAGCATATTGGCTTGGCCTCCTATAATGTTCCATTGGTCTTGGCTTTCTATTCCTAGCATATTGGCTTGGCCTCCTAGCATTTTCCATTGGTCTGGGTTTTCTGTTCCTAGCATATTGGCTTGGCATCCTAGCAAGTTTCCTGGTCTTGGCCTACGCCTTGGTCGCCTGCACGACATTGCCCGTTCCTAGCATGGTGACTTGGCGTCCTAGCACGTTGCCTAGGTCTTCGCCTATGCCTTGGCTTCCCGCATGATGTTGCACGTTCCTTGCATATTGGCTTGGCCTCCTAGCACGTTGCCTTTGTCTTGGTTGTCTGTTCCTAGCTTATTGGCATGGCCTTCTAGCACGTTGCCTTGGTCTTGGCCTATGCCTTGGTCGCCCGTATGATGTTGCCCGTTCCTAGCATCATGGCTTACCCTCTGCCTTGGGTTGCCCGCACGATGTTGTACGTTCCTAGCATATCGGCTTGGCCTCCTAGCACGTTACCTTGGTCTTCGTTGCCCGTTCCTAGCATATTGGCTTGGCCTCCTAGCACGTTGCCTTTGTCTTGGTTGTCCGTTCCTAGTATCATGGCTTGGCCTCCTAGCATGTTGATTTGATCTTGGCCTATGTCTTGGCTTTCTTGCACCACGTTGCACGTTCCAAGCATATTGGCTTGGACTCCTAGCACGTCGCCTTGCTCTTGGTTGCCCGTTCCTAGCATTATGGCTTGGTCTCATAGCACGTTGCCTTTGTCTTGCCCTATGCCTCGGGTTTCCCGCACAAAGTAGCACGTTCCTAGCATATCGGCGTGGCTTCCTAGCACGTTGCCTTAGTCTTGTTGGCCGATTCCTAGCATATTGGCTTGGCCTTCTGGCACGTTGCCTTGGTCTTGGTTGTCCGTTCCTAGCATGTTGCCTTGGTCTTAGTTTCCCGTTCCTAGTATATTGGCTTGGCATCCTAGCACGTTGCTTTGGTCTTAGTTGTCCGTTCCTAGCACATTGGCTTGACCTTCTAGCACGTTACCTTGGTCGCCCGAACGACGTTGCCCGTTCCTAGCATCATGGCTTGGCCTCCTAGCACGTTGCTTTGGTCTTGGTTGCGCTTTCCCAGCATATTGGCTTGTTCTCCTAGCACGTTGCCATTGTCTTGGTTGCCCGTTCCTAGAATCATAGCTTGGCCTCCTAGCACTTTGCCTTTGTCTTTGCCTATGCCTTGGCTTGTCCGCACGACTTTGCTCGTTCCTACAATATCGGCTTGGCCTCCTAGCATGTTGCCTTGGTCTTGGTTTCCCGTTCCTAGTTTATTGGCCTGGCATCCTAGTACGTTTCCTTGGGTTTGGTTGTCCGTTCCTAGCATATTGGCATGGCCTTCTAGCACGTTGCCTTGGTCATGTCCTATGCCTTGGTCGCCCGTACGACGTTGCCCGTTCCTAGCATCATGGCTTGCCCTATGCCTTGGCTTGCCCGCACGATGTTGTACGTTCCTAGCATATCGGCTTGGCCTCCTTACACGTTGCCTTGGTCTTTATTGCCCGTTCCTAGCATATTGGCTTGGCTTCCTAGCACGTTGCCTTGGTCTTGGTTGCCCGATAATAGCATCATGGCTTGGCCTCATAGCACGTTGCCTTTGTCTTGGCCGATGCCTTGGCTTGCCCACACGCAGTTGCACGTTCCTAGCATATCGGCGTGGCCTCCTAGCACGTTGGCTTGGTCTTGGTGACCCGTTCCTAGCCTATTGGGTTCGCCTCATAGCACGTTGCCTTGGTCTTGGTTGTCCGTTCCTAGCAAATTGGCTTGGCCTCCTAGCACGTTTCCCTGGTCGCCCAAACGACGTTGCCCGTTCCTAGCATCATGGCTTGGCCTCCTAGCACGTTGCCTTGATCTTGGTTGCCCGTTCCTAGCATATTGGCAAGTCCTCCTAGCACGTTGCCTTGATCTTGGTTGCCCGTTCCTAGCATATTGGCTTGTCCTCCTAGCACGTTGCCTTGGTCTTGGTTCCACGTTCCTAGCATCATGGCTTGGCCTCCTAGCGCGTTGCATTTGTCTTGGCCAATTCATTGGCTTGCCTGCACGACGTTGCACGTTCCTAGCAAATCGGCTTGGCCTCTTAGCACATTGCCATGGTCTTGGTTGCCCGTTCCTAGCATTTTGGCTTGGCCTCCTAGCACGTTTCCTTGGTCTTCGTTGTCCGTTTCTAGCATATTGGCTTGGCCTCCTAGCACGTTGCCTTCGTCTTGGCATATGCCTTGGTCACCCGAACGACGTTGCCGATTCCTAGCTTCATGGCTTGGCCTCCTAGTACGTTGCCTTGGACAGGGCCTATGCCTTGGTTTGCCCGCACGACGTTGCACGTTCCTAGCATATTGGCTTGGCCTCCTATAATGTTCCATTGGTCTTAGCTTTCTATTCCTAGCATATTGGCTTGGCCTCCTAGCATTTTCCATTGGTCTGGGTTTTCTGTTCTTAGCATATTGGCTTGGCATCCTAGCAAGTTTCCTGGTCTTGGCCTACGCCTTGGTCGCCTGCACGACATTGCCCGTTCCTAGCATGGTGGCTTGGCGTCCTAGCACGTTGCCTAGGTCTTCGCCTATGCCTTGGCTTCCCGCTTGATGTTGCACGTTCCTTGCATATTGGCTTGGCCTCCTAGCACGTTGCCTTTGTCTTGGTTGTCTGTTCCTAGCATATTGGCATGGCCTTCTAGCACGTTGCCTTGGTCTTGGCCTATGCCTTGGTCGCCCGTATGATGTTGCCCGTTCCTAGCATCATGGCTTACGCTCTGCCTTGGGTTGCCCGCACGATGTTGTACGTTCCTAGTATATCGGCTTGGCCTCCTAGCACGTTACCTTGGTCTTCGTTACCCGTTCCTAGCATATTGGCTTGGCCTCCTAGCACATTGCCTTTGTCTTGGTTGTCCGTTCCTAGTATCATGGCTTGGCCTCCTAGCATGTTGATTTGATCTTGGCCTATGTCTTGGCTTTCTCGCACCATGTTGCACGTTCCAAGCATATTGGCTTGGACTCCTAGCACGTCGCCTTGCTCTTGGTTGCCCGTTCCTAGCATTATGGCTTGGTCTCATAGCATGTTGCTTTTGTCTTGCCCTATGCCTTGGGTTTCCCGTTCAAAGTAGCACATTCCTAGCATATCGGCGTGGCTTCCTAGCACGTTGCCTTGGTCTTGATGGCCCGTTCCTTACATGTTGCCTTGGTCTTAGTTTCCCGTTCCTAGTATATTGGCTTGGCCTCCTAGCATGTTGCTTTGGTCTTAGTTGTCCGTTCCTAGCACATTGGCTTGACCTTCTAGCACGTTACCTTGGTCGCCCGAACGACGTTGCCCGTTCCTAGCATCATGGCTTGGCCTCCTAGCACGTTGCCTTGGTCTTGGTTGCGCTTTCCCAGCATATTGGCTTATTCTCCTAGCACGTTGCCATTGTCTTGGTTGCCCGTTCCTAGAATCATAGCTTGGCCTCCTAGCACTTTGCCTTTGTCTTTGCCTATGCCTTGGCTTGTCCGCACGACTTTGCTCGTTCCTACAATATCGGCTTGGCCTCCTAGCATGTTGCCTTGGTCTTGGATTCCCGTTCCTAGTATATTGGCCTGGCATCCTAGTACGTTTCCTTGGGTTTGGTTGTCCGTTCCTAGCATATTGGCATGGCCTTCTAGCACGTTGCCTTGGTCATGTCCTATGCCTTGGTCGCCCGTACGACGTTGCCCGTTCCTAGCATCATGGCTTGCCCTATGCCTTGGCTTGCCCGCACGATGTTGTACGTTCCTAGCATATCGGCTTGGCCTCCTACCACGTTGCCTTGGTCTTTGTTGCCCGTTCCTAGCATATTGGCTTGGCCTCCTAGCACGTGGCCTTGGTCTTGGTTACCCATTAATAGCATCATGGCTTGGCCTCATAGCACGTTGGCTTTGTCTTGGCCTATGCCTTGGCTTGCCCGCACGCAGTTGCACGTTCCTAGCATATCGGTGTGGCCTCCTAGCATGTTCCCATGGTCTTGATGGCCCGTTCCTAGCCTATTGGCTTCGCCTCATAGCATGTTGCCTTGGTCTTGGTTGTCCGTTCCTAGCATATTGGCTTGGCCTCCTAGCACGTTTCCCTGGTCGCCCGAACAAAGTTGCCCGTTCCTAGCATCATGGCTTGGCCTCCTAGCACGTTGCCTTTGTCTTGGCCAATTCATTGTCTTGCCTGAGCGACGTTTCACGTTCTAAGCTTATCGGCTTGGCCTCTTAGCACGTTGACATGGTATTGGTTGCCCGTTCCTAGCATTTTGGCTTGGCCTCCTAGCAAGTTGCCTTGGACTTCGTTGTCCGTTTCTAGCATATTGGCTTGGCCTCCTAGCACGTTGCCTTGGTCTTGGCATATGCCTTGGTCACCCGAACGACGTTGCCCATTCCTAGCATGATGGCTTGGCCTCCTAGTACGTTGCCTTGGACTAGGCCTAAGCCTTGGTATGCCCTCACGACGTTGCACGTTCCTAGCATATTGGCTTGGCCTCCTATAATGTTCCATTTGTCTTGGCTTTCTATTCCTAGCATATTGGCTTGGCCTCCTAGCATTTTCCATTGGTCTGGGTTTTCCGTTCCTAGCATATTGGCTTGGCATCCTAGCACATTTCCTGGTCTTGGCCTACGCCTTGGTCGCCTGCACGACGTTGCCCGTTCCTAGCATGGTGGCTTGGCGTCCTAGCACGTTGCCTAGGTCTTGGCCTATGCCTTGGCTTCCCGCATGATGTTGCACGTTCCTAGCATATTGGCTTCGCCTCCTAGCACGTTGCCTTTGTCTTGGTTGTGTGTTCCTAGTATCATGGCTTGGCACCCAAGCACGTTGCCTTGGTCTTGGCCTATGCCTTGGCTTTCCCGCATGACGTTGCACATTCCTAGCATATTGGCTTGGACTCCTAGCACGTCGCTTTGCTCTTGGTTGCCCGTTCCTAGCATTATGGCTTGGCCTCATAGCACGTTGCCTTTGTCTCGGCCTATGCCTTGGCTTTTTCGCACGAAGTAGCACGTTCCTAGCATATCGATGTGGCTTCCTAATACGTTGACTTGGTATTGCTGGCCCGTTCTTAGCATATTGGCTTGCCCTTCTAGCACGTTGCCTTGGTGTTAGTTGTTCGTTCCTAGCTCATTGGCTTGGCCTGCTTGCACGTTACCTTGGTCGCCCGAACGACGTTGCCCGTTCCTAGCATCATGGCTTAGCCTCCTAGCACGTTTCCTTGGTCTTGGTTGCCCTTTCCCAGCATACTGGCTTGTTCTCCTAGCACATTGCCATTGTCTTGGTTGCCCGTTCTTAGCATCATCGCTTGGCCTCCTAGCACGTTGCCTTTCTTATTGCCTATGCCTTGGCTTGTCCGCACGACATTGCACCTTCCTACTATATCGGCTTGGCCTCCTAGCATGTTGCCTTGGTCTTAGTTTCCCGTTCCTAGTATATTGGCTTGGCATCCTAGTACTTTTTTTTGGTTTTGGTTGTTCGTCATAGCTTATTGGCATGGCCTTCTAGCACGTTGCCTTGGTCTTGGCCTATGCCTTGGTCGCCCGTATGACGTTGCCCGTTCCTAGCATCATGGCTTACCCTATGCCATGGGTCCCCAGCACGATGTTGTACGTTCCTAGCATATCGGCTCGGCCTCCTAGCACGTTGCCTTTGTCTTGGTTGTCCGTTCCTAGTATCATGGCTTGGCCTCCTAGCATGTTGCTTTGATCTTGGAGATAGGCCTTGGAATTCTCGCACCACGTTGCACGTTCCTAGCATATTGGCTTGGACTCCTAGCACGTCGCCTTGCTCTTGGTTGCCCATTCCTAGCATTATGGCTTGGTCTCATAGCACGTTGCCTTTGTCTTGCCCTATGCCTTGGCTTTACCGCACAAAGTAGCACGTTCCTAGCATATCGGCGTGGCTTCCTAGCATGTTGCCTTGGTCTTGATGGCCCGTTCTAGGATATTGGCTTGGCCTCTTGGCACGTTGCCTTGGTCTTAATTGTCCGTTCCTAGCACATTGGCTTGGCCTTCTAGCACGTTACCATGGTCGCCCGAACGACGTTGCCCGTTCCTAGCATCATGGCTTGGCCTCCTAGCACGTTGCCTTGGTCTTGGTTGCGCTTTCCTAGCATATTGGCTTGTTCTCCTAGCATGTTGCCATTGTCTTGGTTGCCCGTTCCTAGAATCATAGCTTGGCCTCCTAGCACTTTGCCTTTGTCTTTGCCTATGCCTTGGCTTGTCCGCACGACTTTGCTCGTTCCTACAATATCGGCTTGGCCTCCTAGCATGTTGCTATGGTCTTGGTTTTCCGTTCCTAGTATATTGGCTTGGCATCCTAGTACGTTTCCTTGGTTTTGGTTGTCCGTTCCTAGCATATTGGAATGGCCTTCTAGCACGTTGCCTTGGTCTTGTCCTATTCCTTGGTCGCCAGTACGACGTTGCCCGTTCCTAGCATCATGGCTTGCCCTATGCCTTGGCTTGCCCGCACGATGTTGTACGTTCCTAGCATATCGACTTGGCCTCCTACCACTTTGCCTTGGTCTTTGTTGCCCGTTCCTAGCATATTGGCTTGGCCTCCTAGCACGTGGCCTTGGTCTTGGTTGCCCATTACTAGCATCATGGCTTGGCCTCATAGCACGTTGGCTTTGTCTTGGCCTATGCCTTGGCTTGCCCGCACGCAGTTGCACGTTCCTAGCATATCGGTGTGGCCTCCTAGCACGTTGCCTTGGTCTTGATGGCCCGTTCCTAGCCTATTGGCTTCGCCTCATAGCACGTTGCCTTGGTCTTGGTTGTCCGTTCCTAGCATATTGGCTTGGCCTCCTAGCACGTTTCCCTGGTCGCCAGAACAATGTTGCCCGTTCCTAGCATCATAGCTTGGGATCCTAGCACTTTGCCTTGATCTAGGTTGCCTGTTCCTAGCATACTGGCTTGTCCTCCTAGTTGGTTGCCTTGGTCTTGGTTACCCGTTCCTAGCATCATGGCTTGGCCTCCTAGCACGTAGCCTTTGTCTTGGCCAATTCATTGGCTTGCCTGCGCGACGTTGCAAGTTCCTAGCTTATCGGCTTGGCCTCTTTGCACGTTGACATGGTCTTGGTTGCCCGTTCCGAGCATTTTGGTTTGGCCTCCTAGCAAGTTGCCTTGGTCTTCGTTGTCCGTTTCTTGCATATTGGCTTGGCCTCCTAGCACGTTGCCTTGTTCTTGGCATATGCCTTGGTCACCCGAACGACGTTGCCCGTTCCTAGCATGATGGCTTGGCCTCCTAGTATGTTGCCTTGGACTTGCCTAAGCCTTGGTTTTCCCTCACGACGTTACACGTTCCTAGCATATTGGCTTTGCCTCCTATAATGGTCCATTGGTCTTGGCTTTCCATTCCTAGCATATTGGCTTGGCCTCCTAACATTTTCCATTGGTCTGGGTTTTCCGTTCCTAGCATATTGGCTTGGCCTTCTAGCACGTTGCCTTCGTCTTGGCCAATACATTGGCATGCCCGCACGATGTTGCATGTTCCTAGCATATCGGCTTGGCCTCATAGGTCGTTGCCTTGGTCTTGGTTGTTCGTTCTAGCATATTGGTTTCGTCTCCTAGCACGGTGCCTTTGTCTTGGTTGTCCGTTCCTAGTATCATGGCTTGGCCTCCTAGCACGTTGCCTTCGTCTTGGCCTATGCCTTGGCTTTCCCGCATGACGTTGCACATTCCTAGCATATTGGCTTGGACTCCTAGCACGTCGCTTTGCTCTTGGTTGCCCGTTCCTAGCATTATGGCTTGGCCTCATAGCACGTTGCCTTTGTCTCGGCCTATGCCTTGGCTTTTTCGCACGAAGTAGCACGTTCCTAGCATATCGGCGTGGCTTCCTAATACGTTGACTAGGTATTGCTGGCCCGTTCTTAGCATATTGGCTTGCCCTTCTAGCACGTTGCCTTGGTGTTAGTTGTTCGTTCCTAGCTCATTGGCTTGGCCTGCTTGCACGTTACCTTGGTCGCCCGAACGACGTTGCCCGTTCCTAGCATCATGGCTTAGCCTCCTAGCACGTTGCCTTGGTCTTGGTTTCCCTTTCCCAGCATACTGGCTTGTTCTCCTAGCACATTGCCATTGTCTTGGTTGCCCGTTCTTAGCATCATCGCTTGGCCTCCTAGCACGTTGCCTTTCTTATTGCCTATGCCTTGGCTTGTCCGCACGACATTGCACCTTCCTACTATATCGGCTTGGCCTCCTAGCATGTTGCCTTGGTCTTAGTTTCCCGTTCCTAGTATATTGGCTTGGCATCCTAGTACTTTTTTTTGGTTTTGGTTGTTCGTCATAGCTTATTGGCATGGCCTTCTAGCACGTTGCCTTGGTCTTGGCCTATGCCTTGGTCGCCCGTATGACGTTGCCCGTTCCTAGCATCATGGCTTACCCTATGCCATGGGTCCCCAGCACGATGTTGTACGTTCCTAGCATATCGGCTCGGCCTCCTAGCACGTTGCCTTTGTCTTGGTTGTCCGTTCCTAGTATCATGGCTTGGCCTCCTAGCATGTTGCTTTGATCTTGGAGATAGGCCTTGGAATTCTCGCACCACGTTGCACGTTCCTAGCATATTGGCTTGGACTCCTAGCACGTCGCCTTGCTCTTGGTTGCCCATTCCTAGCATTATGGCTTGGTCTCATAGCACGTTGCCTTTGTCTTGCCCTATGCCTTGGCTTTACCGCGCAAAGTAGCACGTTCCTAGCATATCGGCGTGGTTTCCTAGCATGTTGCCTTGGTCTTGATGGCCCGTTCTAGGATATTGGCTTGGCCTCTTGGCACGTTGCCTTGGTCTTAATTGTCCGTTCCTAGCACATTGGCTTGGCCTTCTAGCACGTTACCATGGTCGCCCGAACGACGTTGCCCGTTCCTAGCATCATGGCTTGGCCTCCTAGCACGTTGCCTTGGTCTTGGTTGCGCTTTCCTAGCATATTGGCTTGTTCTCCTAGCATGTTGCCATTGTCTTGGTTGCCCGTTCCTAGAAACATAGCTTGGCCTCCTAGCACTTTGCCTTTGTCTTTGCCTATGCCTTGGCTTGTCCGCACGACTTTGCTCGTTCCTACAATATCGGCTTGGCCTCCTAGCATGTTGCTATGGTCTTGGTTTTCCGTTCCTAGTATATTGGCTTGGCATCCTAGTACGTTTCCTTGGTTTTGGTTGTCCGTTCCTAGCATATTGGCATGGCCTTCTAGCACGTTGCCTTGGTCTTGTCCTATTCCTTGGTCGCCAGTACGACGTTGCCCGTTCCTAGCATCATGGCTTGCCCTATGCCTTGGCTTGCCCGCACGATGTTGTACGTTCCTAGCATATCGACTTGGCTTCCTACCACTTTGCCTTGGTCTTTGTTGCCCGTTCCTAGCATATTGGCTTGGCCTCCTAGCACGTGGCCTTGGTCTTGGTTGCCCATTACTAGCATCATGGCTTGGCCTCATAGCACGTTGCCTTTGTCTTGGCCTATGCCTTGGCTTGCCCGCACGCAGTTGCACGTTCCTAGCATATCGGTGTGGCCTCCTAGCACGTTGCCTTGGTCTTGATGGCCCGTTCCTAGCCTATTGGCTTCGCCTCATAGCACGTTGCCTTGGTCTTGGTTGTCCGTTCCTAGCATATTGGCTTGGCCTCCTAGCACGTTTCCCTGGTCGCCAGAACAAAGTTGCCCGTTCCTAGCATCTTAGCTTGGGATCCTAGCACTTTGCCTTGATCTAGGTTGCCTGTTCCTAGCATACTGGCTTGTCCTCCTAGTTGGTTGCCTTGGTCTTGGTTACCCGTTCCTAGCATCATGGCTTGGCCTCCTAGCACGTAGCCTTTGTCTTGGCCAATTCATTGGCTTGCCTGCGCGACATTGCAAGTTCCTAGCTTATCGGCTTGGCCTCTTTGCACGTTGACATGGTCTTGGTTGCCCGTTCCGAGCATTTTGGTTTGGCCTCCTAGCAAGTTGCCTTGGTCTTCGTTGTCCGTTTCTTGCATATTGGCTTGGCCTCCTAGCACGTTGCCTTGTTCTTGGCATATGCCTTGGTCACCCGAACGACGTTGCCCGTTCCTAGCATGATGGCTTGGCCTCCTAGTATGTTGCCTTGGACTTGCCTAAGCCTTGGTTTTCCCTCACGACGTTACACGTTCCTAGAATATTGGCTTTGCCTCCTATAATGGTCCATTGGTCTTGGCTATCCATTCCTAGCATATTGGCTTGGCCTCCTAACATTTTCCATTGGTCTGGGTTTTCCGTTCCTAGCATATTGGCTTGGCCTTCTAGCACGTTGCCTTTGTCTTGGCCAATACATTGGCATGCCCGCACGATGTTGCATGTTCCTAGCATATCGGCTTGGCCTCATAGGTCGTTGCCTTGGTCTTGGTTGTTCGTTCTAGCATATTGGTTTGGTCTCCTAGCACGTTGCCTTGATGTTGGTTGCCCGTTCCAAGCATATTCGCTGGTCCTCATAGCACGTTGCCTTGGTCTTGGTTGCCCGTTCCTGGCATCATGGCTTGGCCTCTAGCATGTTTCCTTTGTCTTGGCCTATTCCTTGGCTTCCCCGCAGGACGTTGCACGTTCCAAGCATATCGGCTTGGCCTCCTAGCACGTTGCCTTGGTCTTGGTTGCCCGTTCCTAGCATCATGGCTTGGCCTCATAGCACGTTACCTTTGTCTTTGCCTATGCCTAGGCTTTCCCGCACGAAGTTGCACGTTCCTAGCATATCGGCGTGGCCTCCTAGCGCGTTGTCTTGGTCTTGATGACCCTTTCCTAGCCTATTGGCTTGGCCTCCTAGCACGTTGCCTTGGTCTTGGTTGTCCGTTCCTAGCATGTTGCCTTGGTCTTAATTTCCCGTTCCTAGTATATTGGCTTGGCATCAAGTACGTTTCCTTGGTGTTGATTGTCCGTTCCTAGCTTATTGGAATGGCCTTCTAGCACGTTGCCTTGGTCTTGGCCTATGCCTTGGTCGCCCGTACGACGTTAGCCATTCCTAGCATCATGGCTTACCCTATGCCTTGGGTTGCTAGCACGATGTTGTTCGTTCCTAGCATATCGGCTTGGCCTCCTAGCACATTGCCTTGGTCTTCGTTGCCCGTTCCTAGCATATTGGCTTGGCCTCCTAGCACGTTGCCTTTCTCCTGGTTGTCCGTTCCTAGTATCTTGGCTTGGCTTCCTAGCATGTTGCTTTGATCTTGGCCTATGCCTTGGCTTTCCCGCATGGCTTGGACTCCTTGCACGTTGCCTGTATCTAGCATCACGGTTTGGCCTCATAGCACATTGCCTTTGTCTTGACCTATTCCTTGGCTTGCCCACACAAAGTTGCACGTTCCTGGCATATCGAGGTGTCCTCCTAGCACGTTGCCTTTGTCTTTGTTGTCCGTTCCTAGTATCATGGCTTGGCACCCTAGCACGTTGCCTTGATCTTGGCCTATGCCGTGGCTTTCCCGCAAGACGTTGCACGTTCCTAGCATATTGGCTTGGACTCCTAGCAAGTCGCCTTCCTCTTTGTTGCCCGTTCCTAGCATTTTGGCTTGGTCTCATAACACATTGCCTTTGTCTTGGCCTGTGCCTTGGCTTCCCCGCACGAAGTAGCACGTTCCTAGCATATCGGCGTGGCTTCCTAGCACGTTGCCTTGGTCTTGATGGCCCATTCCTAGCATATTGGCTTGGCCTCCTAGCACGTTGCTTTGGTCTTAGTTGTCCGTTGCTAGCACATTGGCTTGGCCTCCTAGCACGTTACCTTGGTCGCCTGAACGACGTTGCCCGTTCCTAGCATCATGGCTTGGCCTCCTAGCACGTTGCCTTGGTCTTGGTTGCGCATTCCCATCATATTGGCTTGTTCTCCTAGCACATTGCCATTGTCTTGGTTGCCCATTCCTAGAATCATAGCTTCGCCTCCTAGCACTTTGCCTTTGTCTTTCCCTATGCCTTAACTTGTCCGCACGACTTTGCACGTTCTTACAATATCGGCTTGGCCTCCTAGCACGTTACCATGGTCGCCCGAACGACGTTGCCCGTTCCTAGCATCATGGCTTGGCCTCCTAGCACGTTGCCTTGGTCTTGGTTGCGCATTCCCATCATATTGGCTTGTTCTCCTAGCACATTGCCATTGTCTTGGTTGCCCATTCCTAGAATCATAGCTTCGCCTCCTAGCACTTTGCCTTTGTCTTTCCCTATGCCTTAGCTTGTCCGCACGACTTTGCACGTTCTTACAATATCGGCTTGGCCTCCTAGCTTGTTGCCTTGGTCTTGGTTTCCTGTTCCTAGTATATTGGCTTGGCATCCTAGTACGTTTCCTTGGTTTTGGTTGTCCGTTCCTAGCATATTGGCATGGCCTTCAAGCACGTTGCCTTGGTCTTGTCCTATGCCTTGGTCGCCCGTACGACGTTGCCCGTTCCTAGCATCATGGCTTGTTTGCACGATGTTGTACGTTCCTAGCATATCGGCTTGGCCTCCTAGCACGTTGCCTTGGTCTTTGTTGCCCGTTCCTAGCATATTGGCTTGGCCTCTTAGCACGTTGCCTTGGTCTTGGTTGCCCGTTACTAGCATCATGGCTTGGCATCATAGCACGTTGCCTTTGTCTTGGCCTATGCCTTGGCTTGCCCGCACGCAGTTGCACGTTCCTAGCATATCGGCGTGGCCTCCTAGCACGTTGCCTTGGTCTTGATGGCCCGTTCCTAGCCTATTGGCTTCGCCTCATAGCACATTGCCTTGGTCTTGGTTTTCCGTTCCTAGCATATTGGCTTGGCCTCCTATCACGTTTCCCTGATCGCCCGAACAACGTTGCCCGTTCGTAGCATCATGGCTTGGCATCTTAGCACGTTGCCTTGATCTTGGTTGCCCGTTCCTAGCATATTGGCTTGTCCTCCTAGCACGGTGCCTTTGTCTTGGCCTATTCAATGGTTTCCCTGCACGATGTTGCACGTTCCTAGCATATCGACTTGCCCTCTTAGCACGTTACCATGGTCTTGGTATCCCGTCCCTAGCATATTGGCTTGGCCTACTAGCACGTTGCCTTGTTCTTCGTTGTCCGTTCCTAGCATATTGGCTTTGCCTCCTAGCACGTTGCCTTGTTCATGGCATATACCTTGGTCCCCCGAACGACGTTGCCCTTTCCTAGCATCATGGCTTGGCCTCCTAGTACGTTGCCTTGGACTGGGCCTATGCCTTTGTTTGCCCGCACGACGTTGCACGTTCCTATCATATTGGCTTGGCCTCCTAGCACGTTGCCTTTGTCTTGGTTGTCCGTTCCTAGTATCATGGCTTTGCCTCCTAGCACGTTGCCTTCGTCTTGGCCTATGCCTTGGCTTTCCCGCATGACGTTGCACGTTCCTAGCATATTGGCTTGGACTCCTAGCACGTCGCCTTCCTCTTGGTTGCCCGTTCCTAGCATATTGGCTTGGCCTCCTAGCACGTTGCCTTGGTCTTGGTTGTCCGTTCCTAGAACATTGGCTTGGCCTCCTAGCACGTTACCTTGGTCGCCTGAACGATGTTGCCCGTTC
The DNA here is from genome assembly GCA_036898165.1 of Silybum marianum. Taxonomy (NCBI): domain Eukaryota; kingdom Viridiplantae; phylum Streptophyta; class Magnoliopsida; order Asterales; family Asteraceae; genus Silybum; species Silybum marianum. The sequence continues at coordinate 35,509,018 of CM072537.1, read as the reverse complement.
TTAGCATCATGGCTTGGCCTCCTAGTACCGTTGCGTTGGACTGGGCCTATGCCTTGGTTTGCCCGCACGACGTTGTAAGTTCCTATCATATTGGTTTGGCCTCCTAGCACGGTGCCTTTGTCTTGATTGTCGGTTCCTAGTATCATGGCTTGGCACCCTAACACGTTGCCTTGGTCTTGTCCTGTGCCTTGGCTTTCCCGCATGACGTTGCACGTTCCTAGCAAATTGGCTTGGACTCTTAGCACATCGCCTTGCTTTGGGTTGCCCGTTCCTAGCATTATGGCTTGGCCTCATAGCACCGTTCCGAAGTTACGGGGCTATTTTGCCGAGTTCCTTAGAGAGAGTTGTCGGTCTTGGCCTATGACTTGGCTTTCCCGCACGAAGTAGCACGTTTCTAGCATGTCGGTGTGGCTTCCTAGCACGTTTCCTTGGTCTTGATGTCCCGTTCCTAGCATATTGGCTTGGCCTCCTAGCACGTTGCCTTGGTCTTGGTTGTCCGTTCCTAGCACATTGGCTTCGGCTCCTAGCACGTTACATTGGTCGCCCGAACGAAGTTGCCCGTTCTTAGCATCATGGCTTGGCCTCCTAGTACGTTGCCTTAGACTGGGCCTACGCCTTGGGTTGTCCGCACGACGTTGCACTTTCCTATCATATTGGCTTGGCCTCCTAGCAAGTTGCCTTTGTCTTGGTTGTCCGTTTCTAGTATCATGGCTTGGCACCCTAGCACGTTGCCTTGGTCTTCGCCTATGCCTTGGCTTTCCCGCATGTCGTTGCACATTCCTAGCATATTGGCTTGGACTCCTAGCACATCGCCTTGCTCTTGGTTGCCCGTTCCTAGCATTATGGCTTGGCCTCATAGCACCGTTCCTTTGTCTTGGCCTATGACTTGGCTTTCCCGCACGAAGTAGCTCGTTTCTAGCATGTCGGTGTGGCTTCCTAGCTCGTTTCCTTGGTCTTGATGTCCCGTTCCTAGCATATTGGCTTGGCCTCCTAGCACGTTGCCTTGGTCTTGGTTGTCCTTTCTTAGCACATTGGCTTGGCCTCCTAGCACGTTACCTTGGTCGCCCGAATGATGTTGATCGTTCCTAGCATCATGGCTTGGCCTCCTAGTACGTTGCCTTAGACTGGGCCTATGCCTTGGGTTGCCCGCACGACGTTGCACTTTCCTATCATATTGGCTTGGCCTCCTAGCACGTTGCCTTTGTCTTGGTTGTCCGTTCCTAGTATCATGGCTTGGCACCCTAGCACGTTGCCTTGGTCTTGGCCTATGCCTTGGCTTTCCCGCATGACGTTGCACGTTCCTAGCATATTGGCTTGGACTCCTAGCACATCGCCTTGCTCTGGGTTGCCCGTTCCTAGCATTATGGCTTGGCCTCATAGCACCGTTCCTTTGTCTTGGCCTATGACTTGGCTTTCCCGCACGAAGTAGCACGTCCCTAGTATGTCTGTGTGGCTTCCTAGCACGTTTCCTTGGTCTCGATGTCCCGTTCATAGCATATTGGCTTGACCTCCTAGCACGTTGCCTTGGTCTTGGTTGTCCGTTCCTAGCACATTGGCTTGGCCTCCTAGAATGTTACCTTGGTCGCCCGAACGATGTTGCCCGTTCCTAGCATCATGGCTTGGCCTCCTAACACGGTGCCTTGGTCTTGGTTACCCTTTCCCAGCATATAGGCTTGTTCTCCTAGCACGTTGCCATTGTCTTGGTTGCCCGTTCCTAGTATCATCGCTTGTCCTCCTTGCACGTTACTTTGTCTTTGCTTATGCCTTGGCTTGTCCGCACGACTTTGCACGTTCCTACCATATCGGCTTGGCCTCCTAGCATGTTGCCTTGGTCTTGGTTGCCCGTTCCTAATATATTGGCTTGGCATCCTAGTACGTTTCCTTGGTGTTGGTTGTCCGTTCCTAGCAAATTGGCATGGCCTTCTAGCCCGTTGCCTTGGTCTTGGCCTATGCCTTGGTTGCCCGTACGGCGTTGCCCATTCCTAGTATCATGGCTTGCCCTATGCCTTAGCTTGTCCGCACGATGTGGTACGTTCCTAGTATATCGGCTTGGCCTCCTAGCACGTTGTCTTGGTCTTTGTTGCCCTTTCCCAGCATATTGGCTTGGCCTCCTAGCACGCTGCGTTGGTCTTGGTTGCCTGTTACTAGCATCATGGCTTGGCCTTCTAGCACGTTGCCTTTGTCTTGGCCAATACCTTGGCTTGCCCGCATGATGTTGCATGTTCCTAGCATATCGGCTTGGCCTCATAAGTCGTTACCTTGGTCTTGGTTGTTCGTTCTAGCATATTGGTTTTTCCTCCTAGCACGTTGCCTTGATCTTGGTTGCCCGGTCCTAGCATATTGGCTCGTCCTCCTAGCACGTTGCCTTTGTCTTGGCCTATTCAATGGTTTCCCTTCACGAGGTTGCACGTTCCTAGCATATCGGCTTGGCCTCTTAGCACGTTACCATGGTCTTGGTATCCCGTCCCTAGCATATTGGCTTGGCCTCCTAGCACGTTGCCTTGGTCTTCGTTGTCTGTTCCTAGCATATTGGCTTTGCCTTAGCACGTTGCCTTGGTCTTGGCATATACCTTGGTCCCCCGAACGATGTTGCCCTTTCCTAGCATCATGGCTTGGCCTCCTTGTACGTTGCCTTGGACTGGGCCTATGCCTTTGTTTGCCCGCACGACGTTGCACGTTCCTATCATATTGGCTTGGCCTCCTAGCACGTTGCCTTTGTCTTGGTTGTCCGTTCCTAGTATCATGGCTTGGCCTCCTAGCACGTTGCCTTCGTCTTGGCCTATGCCTTGGCTTTCCCGCATGACGTTGCATGTTCCTAGCATATTGGCTTGGACTCCTAGCACGTCGCCTTGCTCTTGGTTGCCCGTTCCTAGCATTATGGCTTGGCCTCATAGCACGTTGCCTTTGTCTTGGCCTATGACTTGGCTTTAGCACGTTCCTAGCATATCGGTGTGGCTTCCTAGCACGTTTCCTTGGTCTTGATGTCCCGTTCCTAGCATATTGGCTTGGCCTCCTAGCACGTTACCTTGGTCTTGGTTGTCCGTTCCTAGCACATTGGCTTGGCCTCCTAGCACGTTACCTTGGTCGCCCGAACGATGTTGCCCGTTCCTAGCATCATGGCTTGGCCTCCTAGTACGTTGCCTTGGACTGGGCCTATGACTTGGTTTGCCCGCACGACGTTGCACGTTCCTATCATATTGGCTTGGCCTCCTAGCACGGTGCCTTTGTCTTGGTTGTCCGTTCCTAGTATCATGGCTTGGCACCCTAACACGTTGCCTTGGTCTTGGCCTATGCCTTGGCTTTCCCGCATGACGTTGCACGTTCCAAGCATATTGGCTTGGACTCTTAGCACATCGCCTTGCTCTGGGGTGCCCGTTCCTAGCATTATGGCTTGGCCTCATAGCACCGTTCCTTTGTCTTGGCCTATGACTTGGCTTTCCCGCACGAAGTAGCACGTTTCCAGCATGTCGGTGTGGCTTCCTAGCTCGCTTCCTTGGTCTTGATGTCCCGTTCCTAGCATATTGGCTTGGCCTCCTAGCACGTTGCCTTGGTCTTGGTTGTCCGTTCCTAGCACATTGGCTTGGCCTCCTTGCATGTTACCTTGGTCGCCCGAACGATGTTGCCCGTTCCTAGCATCATGGCTTGGCCTCCTAGTACGTTGCCTTTGACTGGGCCTATGCCTTGGGTTGCCCGTACGACGTTGCACGTTCCTATCATATTGGCTTGGCCTCCTAGCACGTTGCCTTTGTCTTGGTTGTCCGTTTCTAGTATCATGGCTTGGCACCCTAGCACGTTGCCTTGGTCTTGGCCTATGCCTTGGCTTTCCCGCATGACGTTGCACGTTCCTAGCATATTGGCTTGGACTCCTAGCACATCGCCTTGCTCTTGGTTGCCCTTTCCTAGCATTATGGCTTGGCCTCATGGCACCGTTCCTTTCTCTTGGCCTATGACTTGGCTTTCCCGCACGAAGTAGCACGTTCCTAGCATGTCAGTGTGGCTTCCTAGCACGTTTCCTTGGTCTGGATGTCCCGTTCCAAGCATATTAGCTCGACCTCCTAGCACGTTGCCTTGGTCTTGGTTGTCCATTCCTAGCACATTGGCTTGGCCTTCTAGCACGTTACCATGGTCGCCCGAACGACGTTGCCCGTTCCTAGCATCATGGCTTGGCCTCCTAGCATGTTGCCTTGGTCTTGGTTGCCCGTTCCTAATATATTGGCTTGGCATCCTAGTACGTTTCCTTGGTGTTGGTTGTCCGTTCCTAGCAAATTGGCATGGCCTTCTAGCCCGTTGCCTTTGTCTTGGCCTATGCCTTGGTTGCTCGTACGACGTTGCCCATTCCTAGTTTCATGGGTTGCCATATGCCTTGGCTTGTCCGCACGATGTTGTACGTTCCTAGTATATCGGCTTGGCCTCGTAGCACGTTGCCTTGGTCTTCGTTGCCCGTTCTTAGCATATTGGCTTGGCCTTCTAGCACGTTGCGTTGGTCTTGGTTGCCTGTTACTAGCATCATGGCTTGGCCTTCTAGCACGTTGCCTTTGTCTTGGCCAATACCTTGGCTTGCCCGCACGATGTTGCATGTTCCTAGCATATCGGCTTTGCCTCATAGGTTGTTGCCTTGGTCTTGGTTGTGCGTTCTAGCATATTGGTTTGGCCTCCTAGCACGTTGCCTTGATGTTGGTTGCCCGTTCCAAGCATATTGGCTTGTCCTCCTAGCATGTTGCCTTGGTCTTGGTTGTCCGTTCCTGGCATCATGGCTTGGCCTCCTAGCACGTTGCCTTTGTCTTGGCCTATTCAATGGTTTCTCTGCACGATGTTGCACGTTCCTAGCATATCGACTTGGCCTCTTAGCACGTTACCATGGTCTTGGTATCCCGTCCCGAGCATATTGGATTCGCCTCCTAGCACGTTGCCTTGGTCTTCGTTGTCCGTTCCTAGCATATTGGCTTTGCCTCCTAGCACGTTGCCTTGGTCTTGGCATATGCCTTGGTCGCCCGAACGACGTTGCCCTTTCCTAGCATCATGGCTTGGCCTCTTAGTACGAGGCCTTGGACTAGGCCTATGGGTTGGTTTGGCCGCACGACGCTGCAAGCTCCTAGCATATTGGCTTGGCCTCTTGGCGCGTTACCTTGCTCTTGGCATATGCCTTGGCTTGCCCGAACGACGTTGCACGTTCCTTGCATATTGGCTTGGCCTCCTAGCATCATGGCTTGGTCTCCTAGGACGTTGCCTTGGTCTTGGTTGTCCGTTCTAGCATATTGGTTTGGCCTCCAAGCACGTTCCCTTGGTCTTGGTTGTCTGTTCCTAGCATATTGGCTTGTCCTTCTAGCACGTTGCCTTAGTCTTGGTTGCCCCTTCCTGGCATCATGGCTTGGCCTCCTAGCATGTTGCTTTGTATTGGCCTATTCCTTGGCTTACCCGCACGATGTTTGCCAGTTCCTAGCATATCAGCTTGGCCTCCTACGACGTTGTCTTTCTCTTGCCTATGCCTTGGCTTGCACGCACACCGTTGCAGGTTCATAGCATATCGGCATGGCTTCCTAGCACGTTGTGTTGGTCTTCGTTGCCCGTTCCTAGCATATTGGCTTGGCCTCCTAGCACGTTGCCATGGTCTTGGTTGCCCGTTCCTAGCATCATGGCTAGGCCTCCTTGCACAATGCCTTTGTCTTGGCCTATGCCTTGCCCGCACGACGTTGCATGTTGCTTGCATATCGTCTTGGCCTCCTAGCACGTCGCCTTCGCCTTGATTGTCCGTTCCTAGCATATCGGCTTGACCTCCTAGCACGTTGCCTTGGTGTTGGTTGTCCGTTCCAAGGATATTGTTAAACCCCCTAGCACTTTGGCTAGCATATTGGTTGCCCGTTCCTTGCATCATGGCTTGGCCTCCTAGCACGTTACCTTGCTCTTGGCCTATGCCTTGGCTTGCCCGAACGACGTTGCACGTTCCTAGCATATTGACTTGGCCTCCTAGCACGTTGCCTTGGTCTTGGTTTCCCGTTACTAGCATATTGGCTTGGCCTCCTAGCACGTTGCCATGGTCTTGGTTGTCCGTTCCTAGCACATTGGCATGGCCTCCTAGCACGTTGCCTTGAACTTCGTCGCCCGTTCCTAGCATATTGGCTTGGGCCTTCTAGCACGTTGCCTTTGTCTTGGCCAATACCTTGGCTTGCCCGCACGATGTTGCATGTTCCTAGCATATCGGCTTTGCCTCATAGGTTGTTGCCTTGGTCTTGGTTGTGCGTTCTAGCATATTGGTTTGGCCTCCTAGCACGTTGCCTTGATGTTGGTTGCCCGTTCCAAGCATATTGGCTTGTCCTCCTAGCATGTTGCCTTGGTCTTGGTTGCCCGTTCCTGGCATCATGGCTTGGCCTCCTAGCATGTTTCCTTTGTCTTGGCCTATTCCTTGGCTTCCCCGCAGGACGTTGCACGTTCCAAGCATATCGGCATGGCCTCCTAGCACGTTGCCTTGGTCTTGGTTGCCCGTTCCTAGCATCATGGCTTGGCCTCATAGCACGTTACCTTTGTCTTTGTGTATGCCTTGGCTTTCCTGCACGAAGTTGCACGTTCCTAGCATATCGGCGTGGCCTCCTAGCACGTTGCCTTGGTCTTGATGACCTTTTCCTAGCCTATTGGCTTGGCCTCCTAGCACGTTGCCTTGGTCTTGGTTGTCTGTTCCTAGCATGTTGCCTTGGTCTTAGTTTCCCGTTCCCAGTATATTGGCTTGGCATCCTAGTACGTTTCCTTGGTGTTGGTTGTCCGTTCCTAGCATCATGGCTTGGCCTCCTAGCACGTTGCCTTGATCTTAGTTGCCCGTTCCTAGCATATTGGCTTGTCCTCCTAGCACGTTGCCTTGGTCTTGGTTGCTAGTTCCTAGCATCATGGCTTGGCCTCCTAGCACGTTGCCTTTGTCTTGGCCTATTCAATGGTTTCTCTGCACGATGTTGCACGTTCCTAGCATATCGACTTGGCCTCTTAGCACGTTACCATGGTCTTGGTATCCCGTCCCGAGCATATTGGATTCGCCTCCTAGCACGTTGCCTTGGTCTTCGTTGTCCGTTCCTAGCATATTGGCTTTGCCTCCTAGCACGTTGCCTTGGTCTTGGCATATGCCTTGGTCGCCCGAACGACGTTGCCCTTTCCTAGCATCATGGCTTGGCCTCTTAGTACGAGGCCTTGGACTAGGCCTATGGGTTGGTTTGGCCGCACGACGCTGCAAGCTCCTAGCATATTGGCTTGGCCTCTTGGCGCGTTACCTTGCTCTTGGCCTATACCTTGGCTTGCCCGAACGACGTTGCACGTTCCTTGCATATTGGCTTGGCCTCCTAGCATCATGGCTTGGTCTCCTAGGACGTTGCCTTGGTCTTGGTTGTCCGTTCTAGCATATTGGTTTGGCCTCCTAGCACGTTCCCTTGGTCTTGGTTGTCTGTTCCTAGCATATTGGCTTGTCCTTCTAGCACGTTGCCTTAGTCTTGGTTGCCCGTTCTTGGCATCATGGCTTGGCCTCCTAGCACGTTGCTTTGTATTGGCCTATTCCTTGGTCTTGGTTGCCCGTTTCTAGCATATTGGCTTTGCCTCCTAGCACGTTGCCTTGGTGTTGGTTGTCCGTTCCTAGCGTACTGGAACCCTAGCACGTTGCCTACAATATTGGTTGCCCGTTCCTAGCATCATGGCTTGGCCTCCTAGCACGTTGTCTGGCTTTGGCCTATGGCTTGGCTTGCCCGCATAATGTTGCACGTTTCTAGCATATCGGCTTGGCCTCCTAACACGTTGCCTTGTAATTCGTTGCCCGTTCCTAGCATATTAGCTTGGGCTTCTACCACGTTGCCTTTGTCTTGGTTGCCCGTTCCTAGCATGTCGGTTATGCTTTCTAGCACGTTGCCTTGGTCTTGGTTGTCCGTTCCTAGCATATTGTTTGGCCTCCTAGCACGTTTCCTAGCATATTGTTTGCCCGTTCCTTGCATTATGGCTTGGCCTCCTACCACGTTACCTTGCTCTTGGCGTATGCCTTGGCTTGCCCGAACGACGTTGCACGTTCCTAGAATATTGGCTTGGACTCCTAGCACGTTGCCTTGGTCTTGGTTGCCCGTTCCAAGCATATTGGCCTCCTAGCACGTTGCTTTGTATTGGCCTATTCGTTGGTCTTGGTTGCCCGTTCCTACCATATTCGCTTGGCCTCCTAGCATGTTGCCTTGGTCTTGGTTGTCCGTTACTAGCGTATTGTTTAGACCCCTAGCACATTGCCTAGCATATTGGTTGCCCGTTCCTAGCATCATGGCTTGGCCTCCTAGCACGTTGCCTTGCTCTTGGCCTATGTCTTGGCTTGCCTGCACAACGTTGCACGTTCCTAGCATATCGGCTTGGCCTCCTACCACGTTGCCTTAGACTTCGTTGCCCGTTCCGAGCATATTAGCTTGGGCTCCTGTCACGTTGCCTTCGTCTTGGTTGCCCGTTCCGAGTATGTCGGCTTGGCCTTCTAGCACGTTGCCTTGGCCTTGGTTGCCCGTTCCTAGCATATTGGCTTGGCCTCCTGGCACGTTGCCTTGGTCTTGGTTGTCCGTTCCTAGCATATTGTTTGGACTCCTAGCACGTTTCCTAGCATATTGGTTGCCCGTTCCTTGCATTATGGCTTGGCCTCCTACCACGTTACCTTGCTCTTGGCGTATGCCTTGGCTTGCCCGAACGACGTTGCACGTTCCTAGCATATTGGCTTGGCCTCCTAGCACGTTGCCTTGGTCTTGGTTGCCCGTTCCAAGCATATTGGCTTGGCCTCCTAGCATGTTGCCTCGTTCTTCGTTTTCCGTTCCTACCATCATGACTTGGTCTCCTAGGACGTTGCCTTGTTCTTCGTTGTCCGTTCCTAGCATATTGGTTTGGCCTCCTAGCACGTTCCCTTGGTGTTGGTTGCCCGTTTGTAGCCTATTGGCTTGTTCTCCTAGCACGTTGCCTTGATCTTGGTTGACCGTTCCTGGCATCATGGCTTGGGCTCCTAGCACGTTGCTTTATCTTGGCCTATTCCTTGGCTTGCCCGCACGATGTTTGCCCGTTCCTAGCATATCGGCTTGGCCTCCTACCACGTTGTCTTGCTGTTACGTATGCCTTGGCTTGCACGCACTCCGTTGCATGTTACTAGCATATCGGCTTGGCATCCGAGCATGTTGTGTTGGTCTTCGTTGCCCGTTCCAAGCATATTGGCTTGGCCTCCTAGCACGTTGCCAGGGTGTTGGTTGCCCGTTCCTAGCATCATGGCTTGTCCTCCTAGCACATTGCCTTTGTCTTGGACTATGCCTTGCCCGCACGACGTTGCATGTTCCTTGCATATTGTCTTGGCCTCCTAGCACGTCGCCTTCGCCTTGATTGCCCGTTCCTAGCATATCGGCTTGGCCTCCTAGCACGTTGCCTTGGTCTTGGTTGTCCGTTCCTAGCATATTGTTTGGCCTACTAGCACGTTGCCAAGCATATTGGTTTCCCGTTCCTTGCATCATGGCTTGGCCTCCTTGCAAGTTGCCTTGCTCTTGGCCTATGCCTTGGCTTGCCCGAACGACGTTGCACGTTCCTAGCATATTGGCTTGGCCTCCTAGCACGTTGCCTTGGTCTTGGTTTCCCGTTACTAGCATATTGGCTTGGCCTCCTAGCACGTTGCCTTTTCTTAGTTGTCCGTTCCTAGCATCATGGCTTGGTCTACTACGACCTTGCCTTGGCTTTGGTTGTCCGTTACTAACATATTGGTTTGGCCTCCTAGCACGTTCCCTTGGTCTTGGTGGCCCGTTCCTAGCATATTGGCTTGTCCTTCTAGCCCGTTGCCTGGCATCATGGCTTGGCCTCCTAGCACGTTGCTTTGTATTGGCCTATTCCTTGGTCTTGGTTGCCCGTTCCTAGCATATTCGCTTAGCCTCCTAGCATGTTGCCTTGGTCTTGGTTGTCCGTTACTAGCGTATTGTTTGGACCCCTAGCACATTGCCTAGCATATTGGTTGCCCGTTCCTAGCATCATGGCTTGGCCTCCTAGCACGTTGCCTTGCTCTTGGCCTATGTCTTGGCTTGCCCGCACAACGTTGCACGTTCCTAGCATATCGGCTTGGCCTCCTAGCACGTTGCCTTGGACTTCGTTGCCCGTTCCGAGCATATTAGCTTGGGCTCCTATCACGTTGCCTTGGTCTTGGTTGCCCGTTCCGAGCATGTCGGCTTGGCCTTCTAGCACGTTGCCTTGGTCTTGGTTGACCGTTCCTAGCATAATGGCTTGGCCTCCTAGGACGTTGCCTTGGTCTTCTTGGTTGTCCGTTCCTAGCATATTGTTTGGCCCCCTAGCACGTTGCCTAGCATATTGGTTGCCCGTTCCTTGCATCATGGTTTGGCCTCCTAGCACGTTAGCTTGCTTTTGGCCTATGCCTTGGCTTGCCCGAACAATGTTGCACGTTCCTAGCATATTGGCTTGGCCTCCTAGCACGTTGCCATGGTCTTGGTTGCCCGTTCCAAGCATATTGGCTTGGCCTCCTAGCATGTTGCCTTGTTCTTCGTTGTCCGTTCCTAGCATCATGGCTTGGTCTCCTACGACCTTGCCTTGGCCTTGGTTGTCCGTTCCTAACATATTGGTTTGGCTTCCTAGCACGTTCCCTTGGTCTTGCTGGCCCGTTCCTAGCATATTGGCTTGTCCTTCTAGCACGTTGCCTTGGTCTTCGTTGCCCGTTCCTGGCATCATGGCCGGGCCTCCTAGCACGTTGCTTTGTATTGGCCTATTCCTTGGTCTTGGTTGCCCGTTCCTAGCATATTCGCTTGGCCTCCTAGCATGTTGCTTTGGTCTTGGTTGTCCGTTACTAGCGTATTGTTTAGACCCCTAGCACATTGCCTAGCATATTGGTTGCCCGTTCCTAGCATCATGGCTTAGCCTCCTAGCACGTTGCCTTGCTCTTGGCCTATGTCTTGGCTTGCCCGCACAACGTTGCACGTTCCTAGCATATCGGCTTGGTCTCCTAGCACGTTGCCTTAGACTTCGTTGCCCGTTCCGAGCATATTAGCTTGGGCTCCTATCACGTTGCCTTGGTCTTGGTTGCCCGTTCCGAGCATGTCGGCTTGGCCTTCTAGCACGTTGCCTTGGTCTTGGTTGACCGTCCCTAGCATAATGGCTTGGCCTCCTAGGACGTTGCCTTGGTCTTCTTGGTTGTCCGTTCCTAGCATATTGTTAGGCCCCCTAGCACATTGCCTAGCATATTGGTTGCCCGTTCCTTGCATCATGGTTTGGCCTCCTAGCACGTTACCTTGCTTTTGGCCTATGCCTTGGCTTGCCCGAACAATGTTGCACGTTCCTAGCATATTGGATTGGCCTCCTAGCACGTTGCCATGGTCTTGGTTGCCCGTTCCAAGCATATTGGCTTGGCCTCCTAGCACGTTGCCTTGTTCTTCGTTGTCCGTTCCTAGCATCATGGCTTCGTCTCCTAGGACGTTGCCTTGGTCTTGGTTGCCCGTTCCTAGCATATTGGTTTGGCCTCCTAGTACGTTCCCTTGGTCTTGGTTGTCTGTTCCTACCATATTGGCTTGTCCTTCTAGCACGTTGCCTTGGTCTTGGTTGCCCCTTCCTGGCATCATGGCTTGGCCTCCTAGCACGTTGCTTTGTATTAGCCTATTCCTTGGCTTTCACGCACGACGTTTGCCCGTTCCTAGCATATCAGCTTGGCCTCCTACGACGTTGTCTTGCTCTTGCCTATGCCTTGGCTTGCATGCACGCCGTTGCAGGTTCCTAGCATATCGGCTTGGCTTCCTAGCACGTTGCGTTAGTCTTCGTTGCCCGTTCCTAGCATATTGGCTTGGCCTCCTAGCACGTTGCCATGGACTTGGTTGCCCGTTCCCAGCAACATGGCTTGGCCTCCTAGCACATTGCCTTTGTCTTGGCCTATGCCTTGCCCGCACGACGTTGCATTTTGCTTGCATATCGTCTTGGCCTCCTAGCACGTCGCCTTCGCCTTGATTTCCCATTCCTAGCATATCGGCTTGGCCTCCTAGCACGTTGCCTTGGTCTTGGTTGTCCGTTCCTAGGATATTGTTAAACCCCCTGGCACGTTGCCTAGCATATTGGTTGCCCGTTCCTTGCATCATGGCTTGGCCTCCTAGCACGTTGCCTTGCTCTTGGCCTATGCCTTGGCTTGCCCGAACGACGTTGCACGTTCCTAGCATATTGGCTTGGCCTCCTAGCACGTTGCCTTGGTCTTGGTTTCCCGTTACTAGCATATTGGCTTGGCCTCCTAGCACGTTGCCATGGTCTTGGTTGTCCGTTCCTAGCACATTGGCATGGCCTCCTAGCACGTTGCCTTGAACTTCGTCGCCCGTTCCTAGCATATTGGCTTGGGCTCCTAGCACGTTGCCTTGGTGTTGGTTGCCCGTTCCTAACATATTGGCTTGGCCTCCTAGCACATTGCCTTGGTCTTGGTTGACCGTTCCTAGCATAATGGCTTGGCCTCCTAGGACGTTTCTTTGGTCTTCTTGGTTGTCCGTTCCTAGCATATTGTTTGGCCCCCTAGCACGTTGCCTAGCATATTGGTTGCCCGTTCCTTGCATCATGGTTTGGCCTCCTAGCACGTTACCTTGCTTTTGGCCTATCCCTTGGCTTGCCCGAACAATGTTGCACATTCCTAGCATATTGGCTTGGCCTCCTAGCACGTTGCCATGGTCTTGGTTGCCCATTACAAGCATATTGGCTTGGCCTCCTAGCACGTTGCCTTGTTCTTCGTTGTCCGTTCCTAGCATCATGGCTTCGTTTCCTAGGACGTTGCCTTGGTCTTGGTTGCCCGTTCCTAGCATATTGGTTTGGCCTCCTAGTACGTTCCCTTGGTCTTGGTTGTCTGTTCCTAGCATATTGGCTTGTCCTTCTAGCACGTTGCCTTGGTCTTGGTTGCCCCTTTCTGGCATCATGGCTTGGCCTCCTAGCACGTTGCTTTGTATTGGCCTATTCCTTGGCTTGCACGCACGACGTTTGCCCGTTCCTAGCATATCAGCTTGGCCTCCTACGACGTTGTCTTGCTCTTGCCTATGCCTTGGCTTGCATGCACGCCGTTGCAGGTTCCTAGCATATCGGCTTGGCTTCCTAGCACGTTGCGTTAGTCTTCGTTGCCCGTTCCTAGCATATTGGCTTGGCCTCCTAGCACGTTGTCATGGACTTGGTTGCCCATTCCCAGCAACATGCTTGGCCTCCTAGCACATTGCCTTTGTCTTGGCCTATGCCTTGCCCGCACCACGTTGCCTTGGTCTTGCATATCGTCTTGGGCTCCTAGCACGTCGCCTTCGCCTTGATTTCCCGTTCCTAGCTTATCGGCTTGGCCTCCTAGCACGTTGCCTTGGTCTTGGTTATCCGTTCCGAGGATATTGTTAAACCCCCTGGCAAGTTGCCTAGCATATTGGTTGCCCGTTCCTTGCATCATGGCTTGGCCTCCTAGCACGTTGCCTTGCTCTTGGCCTATGCCTTGGCTTGCCCGAACGACGTTGCACGTTCCTAGCATATTGTTTGGCCCCCAAGCACGTTGCCTAGCATATTGGTTGCCCGTTCTTTGCATCATGGTTTGGCCTCCTAGCACGTTACCTTGCTTTTGGCCTATGCATTGGCTTGCCCGAACAATGTTGCACGTTCCTAGCATATTGGCTTGGCCTCCTAGCACGTTGCCGTGGTCTTGGTTGCCCGTTCCAAGCATATTGGCTTGGCCTCCTAGCACGTTGCCTTGTTCTTCGTTGTCCGTTCCTAGCATCATGGCTTCGTCTCCTAGGACGTTGCCTTGGTCTTGGTTGCACATTCCTAGCATATCGGCTTGGCTTCCTAGCACGTTGCGTTAGTCTTCGTTGCCCGTTCCTAGCATATTGGCTTGGCCTCCTAGCACGTTGCCATGGACTTGGTTGCCCGTTCCCAGCAACATGGCTTGGCCTCCTAGCACATTACCTTTGTCTTGGCCTATGCCTTGCCCGCACGACGTTGCATTTTGCTTGCATATTGTCTTGGCCTCCTAGCACGTCGCCTTCGCCTTGATTTCCCGTTCCTAGCATATCGGCTTGGCCTCCTAGCACGTTGCCTTGGTCTTGGTTATCCGTTCCTAGGATATTGTTAAACCCCCTGGCACGTTGCCTAGCATATTGGTTGGCCGTTCCTTGCATCATGGCTTGGCCTCCTAGCACGTAGCCTTGCTCTTGGCCTATGCCTTGGCTTGCCCGAACGACGTTGCACGTTCCTAGCATATTGACTTGGCCTCCTAGCACGTTGCCTTGGTCTTGGTTTCCCGTTACTAGCATATTGGCTTGGCCTCCTAGCACGTTGCCTTATTCTTTGTTGTCCGTTCCTAGCATCATGGCTTGGTCTCCTAGGACCTTGCCTTGGTCTTGGTTGTCCGTTCCTAGCATATTGGTTTGCCCTCCTAGCACGTTCCCTTGGTCTTGGTTGCCCGTTCCTAGCATATTGGCTTATCCTTCTAGCACGTTGCCTTGGTCTTGGTTGCCCGTTCTTGGCATCATGGCTTGGCCTCCTAGCACGTTGCTTTGTATTGGCCTATTCCTTGGTCTTGGTTGCCCGTTTCTAGCATCTTGGCTTTGCCTCCTAGCACGTTGCCTTGGTCTTGGTTCTCCGTTTCTAGCGTACTGGAACCCTAGCACGTTTCCTAGCATATTGGTTGCCCGTTCCTAGCATCATGGCTTGGCCTCCTAGCACCTTGCCTTGCTTTGGCCTTTGGCTTGGCTTGCCCGCACAATGTTGCACGTTCCTAGCATATCGGCTTGGCCTCCTAGCACGTTGCCTTGTACTTCGTTGCCCGTTCCAAGCATATTAGCTTGGGGTCCTACCACGTTGCCTTTGTCTTGGTTGCCCGTTCCTAGCATGTCGGCTATGCCTTGTAGCACGTTACCTTGGTCTTGGTTGCCCGTTCCTAGCATATTAGCTTGGCCTCCTAGCACGTTGCCTTGGTCTTGGTTGTCTGTTCCTAGCATATTGTTTGGCCCCCTAGCACGTTGCCTAGCATATTGGTTGCCCGTTCCATGCATCATGGCTTAGCCTCCTAGCACGTTACCTTGCTCTTGGCTATGCCTTGGCTTGCCCGAACGACGTTGCACGTTCCTAGCATATTGGCTTGGCCTCCTAACACGTTGCCTTGGTCTTGGTTGCCCGTTCCAAGCATATTGGCTTGGCCACCTAGCATCATGGCTTGGTCTCCAAGGACGTTGCGTTGCTCTTGGTTGCCCGTTTGTAGCCTATTGGCTTGTTTTCCTAGCACGTTGCCTTGATCTTGGTTGACCGTTCCTGGCATCATGGCTTGGGCTCCTAGCACGTTGCTATATCTTGGCCTATTCCTTGGCTTGCCCGCACGACGTTTGCCCGTTCCTAGCATATCGGCTTGGCCTCCTACCACGTTGTCTTGCTGTTGCCTATGCCTTGGCTTGCACGCACTTCGTTGCATGTTACTAGCATATCGGCTTGGCTTCCGAGCATGTTGCGTTGGTCTTCATTGCCCATTCCAAGCATATTGGCTTGGCCTCCTAGCACGTTGCCAGGGTGTTGGTGGCCCGTTCCTAGCATCATGGCTTGTCCTCCTAGCACATTGCCTTTGTCTTGGCCTATGCCTTGCCTGCACGACGTTGCATGTTCCTTGCATATTGTCTTGGCCTCCTAGCACGTCACCTTCGCCTTGATTGCCCGTTCCTAGCATATCGGCTTGGCCTCCTAGCACGTTGCCTTGGTCTTGGTTGTCCGTTCCTAGCATATTGTTTGGCCTACTAGCACGTTGCCAAGCATATTAGTTTCCCGTTCCTTGCATCATGGCTTGTCCTCCTTGCAAGTTGCCTTGCTCTTGGCCTATGCCTTGCCTTGCCCGAACGACGTTGCACGTTCCTAGCATATTGGCTTGGCCACCTAGCACGTTGCCTTGGTCTTGGTTTCCCGTCACTAGCATATTAGCTTGGCCTCCTAGCACGTTGCCTTGTTCTTCGTTGTCCGTTCCTAGCATCATGGCTTGGTCTCCTACGACCTTGCCTTGGCTTTGGTTGTCTGTTCCTAACATATTGGTTTGGCCTCCTAGCACGTTCCCTTGGTCTTGGTGGCCCGTTCCTAGCATATTGGATTGTCCTTCTAGCACGTTGCCTTGGTCTTGGTTGCCCGTTTCTGGCATCATGGCTTGGCCTCCTAGCACGTTGCTTTGTGTTGGCCTATTCCTTGGTCTTGGTTGCCCGTTCCTAGCATATTCGCTTGGCCTCCTAGCATGTTGCCTTGGTCTTGGTTGTCCGTTACTAGCGTATTGTTTAGACCCCTAGCACATTGCCTAGCATATTGGTTGCCTGTTCCTAGCATCATGGCTTGGCCTCCTAGCACGTTGCCTTGCTCTTGGCCTATGTCTTGGCATGCCCGCACAACGTTGCACGTTCCTAGCATATCGGCTTGGTCTCCTAGCACGTTGCCTTAGACTTCGTTGCCCGTTCCGAGCATATTAGCTTGGGCTCCTATCACGTTGCCTTGGTCTTGGTTGCCCGTTCCGAGCATGTCGGCTTGGCCTTCTAGCACGTTGCCTTGGTCTTGGTTGCCCGTTCCTAGCATATTGGCTTGGCCTCCTGGCACGTTGCCTTGGTCTTGGTTGTCCGTTCCTAGCATATTGTTTGGCCCCCTAACATGTTTCCTAGCATATTGGTTGCCCGTTCCTTGCATCATGGCTTGGCCTCCTACCACGTTACCTTGCTTTTGGCCTATGCCTTGGCTTTCCCGAACGACGTTGCACGTTCCTAGCATATTGGCTTGGCCTCCTAGCACGTTGCCTTGGTCTTGGTTGCCCGTTCCAAGCATATTGGCTTGGCCTCCTAGCATGTTGCCTCGTTCTTCGTTGTCCGTTCCTACCATCATGGCTTGGTCTCCTAGGACGTTGCCTTGGTCTTCGTTGTCCGTTCCTAGCATATTGGTTTGGCCTCCTACCACGTTCCCTTGGAGATGGTTGCCCGTTTGTAGCCTATTGGCTTGTTCTCCTAGCATGTTGCCTTGATCTTGGTTGACCGTTCCTGGCATCATGGCTTGAGCTCCTACCACGTTGCTTTGTCTTGGCCCATTCCTTGGCTTGCCCGCATGACGTTTGCCCGTTCCTACCATATCGGCTTGGCCTCCTACCACGTTGTCTTGTTGTTGCCTATGCCTTGGCTTGCACGCACTCCGTTGCATGTTACTAGCATATCGGCTTGGCTTCCGAGCATGTTGCGTTGGTCTTCGTTGCCCGTTCCTAGCATATTGGATTGGCCTCCTTGCACGTTGCCAGGGTGTTGGTTGCCCGTTCCTAGCATCATGGCTTGTCCTCCTAGCACATTGCCTTTGTCTTTGCCTATGCCTTTCGCGCACGACGTTGCATGTTCCTTGCATATTGTCTTGGCCTCCTAGCAGGTCGCCTTCGCCTTGATTGCCCGTTCCTAGCATATCGGCTTGGCCTCCTAGCACGTTGCCTTGGTCTTGGTTGTCCGTTCCTAGCAAATTGTTTGGCCCACTAGCAATTTGCCAAGCGTATTGGTTTCCCGTTCCTTGCATCATGGCTTGGCCTCCTAGCAAGTTGCCTTGCTCTTGGCCTATGACTTGGCTTGCCCGAACGACGTTGCACGTTCCTAGCATTTCGGCTTGGCCTCCTAGCAAGTTGCCTTGGTCTTGGTTTCCCGTTACTAGCATATTGGCTTGGCCTCCTAGCACGTTGCCTTGTTCTTCGTTGTCCGTTCCTAGCATCATGGCTTGGTCTCCTACGACCATTCCTTGGCCTTGGTTGTCCGTTCCTAACATATTGGTTTGGCCTCCTAACACGTTCCCTTGGTCTTGGTGGCCCGTTCCTAGCATATTGGCTTGTCCTTCTAGCACGTTGTCTTGGTCTTGGTTTCCCGTTCCTGGCATCATGGCTTGGCCTCCTAGCACGTTGCTTTGTATTGGCCTATTCCTTGGTCTTGGTTGCCCGTTCCTAGCATATTCTCTTGGCCTCCTAGCATGTTGACTTGGTCTTGTTTGTCCGTTACTAGCGTATTGTTTGGACCCCTAGCACATTGCCTAGCATACTGGTTGTCCGTTCCTAGCATCATGGCTTGGCCTCCTAGCACATTGCCTTGCTCTTGGCCTATGCCTTGGCTTGCCCGCACAACGTTGCACGTTCCTAGCATATCAGCTTGGCCTCCTAGCACGTTGCCTTAGACTTCGTTGCCCGTTCCGAGCATATTAGCTTGGGCTCCTATCACGTTGCCTTGGTTTTGGTTGCCCGTTCCGAGCAAGTAGGATTGGCCTTCTAGCACGTTACCTTGGTCTAGGATGCTCGTTCCTAGCATATTGGCTTGGCCTCCTAGCACGTTGCCTTGGTCTTGGTTGTCCGTTCCTAGCATATTGTTTGGCCCCCTAGCACGTTTCCTAGCATATTGGTTGCCCGTTCCTTGAATCATGGCTTGGCCTCCTACCACGTTACCTTGCTCTTGGCCTATGCCTTGGCTTGCCCGAACGACCTTGCACATTCCTAGCATATTGGCTTGGCCTCCTAGCACGTTGCCTTGGTCTTGGTTGCCCGTTCCAAGCATATCGGCTTGGCCTCCTACCACGTTGTCTTGCTGTTGCCTATGCCTTGGCTTGCTCGCACTCCGTTGCATGTTACTAGCATATCGGCTTGGCTTCCGAGCATTTTGCGTTGGTCTTCGTTGCCCGTTCCTAGCATATTGGCTTGGCCTCCTAGCACGTTGCCAGGGTGTTGGTTGCCCGTTCCTAGCATCATGGCTTGTCCTCCTAGCACATTGCCTTTGTTTTTGCCTATCCCATTCCCGCACGACGTTGCATGTTCCTTGCATATTGTCTTGGCCTCTTAGCTTGTCGCCTTCGCCTTGATTGCCCGTTCCTAGCATATCGGCTTGGCCTCCTAGCACGTTGCCTTGGTCTTGTTTGTCCGTTCCTAGCATATTGTTTGGCCAACTAGCGCGTTGCCATGCATATTGGTTTCCCGTTCCTTGCATCATGGCTTGGCCTCCTAGGATTTTGCCTTGGTCTTGTTTGTCCGTTACTAGCGTATTGTTTGGACCCCTAGCACATTGCCTAGCATATTGGTTGCCCGTTCCTAGCATCATGGCTTGGCCTCCTAGCACGTTGCCTTGCTCTTGGCCTATGCCTTGGCTTGCCCGCAAAACGTTGCACGTTCCTAGCATATCGGCTTGGCCTCCTAGCACGTTGCCTTAGAGTTCGTTGCCCGTTCCGAGCATATGCTTGGCCTCCTATCACGTTGCCTTGGTCTTGGTTGCCCGTTCCGAGCATGTCGGCTTGGCCTTCTAGCACGTTGCCTTGGTCTAGGTTGCTCGTTCCTAGCATATTGGCTTGGCCTCCTAGCCCGTTGCCTTGGTCTTGGTTGTCCGTTCCTAGCATATTGTTTGGCCCCCTAGCACGTTTCCTAGCATATTGGTTGCCCGTTCCTTGCATCATGGCTTGGCCTCCTACCACGTTACCTTGCTCTTGGCCTATGCCTTGGCTTGCCCGAACGACGTTGCACATTCCTAGCATATTGGCTTGGCCTCCTAGCACGTTGCCTTGGTCTTGGTTGCCGTTCCAAGCATATTGGCTTGGCCTCCTACCACGTTGTCTTGTTGTTGCCTATGCCTTGGTTTGCACGCACTCCGTTGCATGTTACTAGCATATCGGCTTGGCTTCCGAGCATGTTGCGTTGGTCTTCGTTGCCCGTTCCTAGCATATTGGCTTGGCCTCCTAGCACGTTGCCAAGATGTTGGTTGCCCGTTCCTAGCATCATGGCTTGTCCTCCTAGCACATTGCCTTTGTCTTTGCCTATGCCTTTCCCGCACAACGTTGCATGTTCCTTGCATATTGTCTTGGCCTCCTTGCAGTTCGCCTTCGCCTTGATTGCCCGTTCCTAGCATATCGGCTTGGCCTCCTAGCACGTTGCCTTGGTCTTGGTTGTCCGTTCCTAGCAAATTGTTTGGCCCACTAGCACGTTGCCAAGCATATTGGTTTCCCGTTCCTTGCATCATGGCTTGGCCTCCTAGCAAGTTGCCTTGCTCTTGGCCTATGCCTTGGCTTGCCCGAACGACGTTGCACGTTCCTAGCATATTGGCTTGGCCTCCTAGCACGTTGCCTTGGTCTTGGTTTCCCGTTACTAGTATATTGGCTTGGCCTCCTAGCACGTGGCCTCCTACCACGTTGTCTTGCTGTTGCCTATGCCTTGGCTTGCACGCACTCCGTTGAATGTTACTAGCATATCGGCTTGGCTTCCGAGCATTTTGCGTTGGTCTTCGTTGTCCGTTCCTAGCATCTTGGCTTGGCCTCCTAGCACGTTGCCAGGGTGTTGGTTTCCCGTTCCTAGCATCAATGCTTGTCCTCCTAGCACATTGCCTTTGTCTTTCCCTATGCCTTTCCCGCACGACGTTGCATGTTCCTTGCATATTGTCTTGGCCTCTTAGCAGGTCGCCTTCGCCTTGATTGCCGTTCCTAGCATATCGGCTTGGCCTCCTAGCACGTTGCCTTGGTCTTGTTTGTCCGTTCCTAGCATATTGTTTGGCCCACTAGCGCGTTGCCATGCATATTGGTTTCCCGTTCCTTGCATCATGGCTTGGCCTCCTAGCATGTTGCCTTGGTCTTGTTTGTCCGTTACGAGCGTATTGTTTGGACCCCTAGCACATTGCCTAGCATATTGGTTGCCCGTTCCTAGCATCATGGCTTGGCCTCCTAGCACGTTGCCTTGCTCTTGGCCTATGCCTTGGCTTGCCCGCACAACGTTGCACGTTCCTAGCATATCGGCTTGGCCTCCTAGCACGTTGCCTTAGAGTTTGTTGCCCGTTCCGAGCATATTTGCTTGGCCTCCTATCACGTTGCCTTGGTCTTGGTTGCCCGTTCCGAGCATGTCGGCTTGGCCTTCTAGCACGTTGCCTTGGTCTAGGTTGCTCGTTCCTAGCATATTGGCTTGGCCTCCTAGCACGTTGCCTTGGTCTTGGTTGTCCGTTCCTAGCATATTGTTTGGCCCCCTAGCACATTTTCTAGCATATTGGTTGCCCGTTCCTTGCATCATGGCTTGGCCTCCTACCACGTTACCTTGCTCTTGGCTTATGCCTTGGCTTGCCCGAACGACGTTGCACATTCCTAGCATATTGGCTTGGCCTCCTAGCACGTTGCCTTGGTCTTGGTTGCCCGTTCCAAGCATATTGGCTTTGCCTCCTACCACGTTGTCTTGTTGTTGCCTATGCCTTGGCTTGCACGCACTCCGTTGCATGTTACTAGCATATCAGCTTGGCTTCCGAGCATGTTGCGTTGGTCTTCGTTGCCCGTTCCTAGCATATTGGGTTGGCCTCCTAGCACGTTGCCAGGGTGTTGGTTGCTCGTTCCTAGCAACATGGCTTGTCCTCCTAGCACATTGCCTTTGTCTTGGCCTATGCCTTGCCCGCACGACGTTGCATGTTCCTTGCATATTGTCTTGGCCTCCTAGCACGTCGCCTTCGTCTTGATTGCCCGTTCCTAGCATATCGGCTTGGCCTCCTAGCACGTTGCCTTGGTCTTGGTTGTCCGTTCCTAGCATATTGTTTGGCCCACTAGCGCGTTGCCATGCATATTGGTTTCCCATTCCTTGCATCATGGCTTGGCCTCGTAGCATGTTGCCTTGGTCTTGTTTGTCCGTTACTAGCGTATTGTTTGGACCCCTAGCACATTGCCTAGCATATTGGTTGCCCGTTCCTAGCATCATGGCTTGGCCTCCTAGCACGTTGCCTTGCTCTTGGCCTATGCCTTGGCTTGCCCGAACAACGTTGCACGTTCCTAGCATATCGGCTTGGCCTCCTAGCACGTTGCCTTAGACTTCGTTGCCCGTTCCGAGCATATTAGCTTGGCCTCCTATCACGTTGCCTTGGTCTTGGTTGCCCGTTCCGAGCATGTCGGCTTGGCCTTCTAGCACGTTGCCTTGGTCTAGGTTGCTCGTTCCTAGCATATTGGCTTGGCCTTCTAGCACGTTGCCTTGGTCTTGGTTGTCCGTTCCTAGCATATTGTTTGGCCCCCTAGCACGTTTCCTAGCATATTGGTTGCCCGTTCCTTGCATAATGGCTTGGCCTCCTACCACGTTACCTTGCTCTTGGCCTATGCCTTGGCTTGCCCGAACGACGTTGCACATTCCTAGCATATTGTCTTGGCCTCCTAGCACGTTGCCTTGGTCTTGGTTGCCCGTTCCAAGCATATTGGCTTGGCCTCCTACCAAGTTGTCTTGCTGTTGTCTATGCCTTGGCTTGCCCGAACGACGTTGCACATTCCTAGCATATTGTCTTGGCCTCCTAGCACGTTGCCTTGGTCTTGGTTGCCCGTTCCCAGCATATTGGCTTGGCCTCCTAGCACGTTGCCTTGGTCTTGGTTGCCCGTTCCAAGCATATTGGCTTGGCCTCCTACCACGTTGTCTTGTTGTTGCCTATGCCTTGGCTTGCACGCACTCCGTTGCATGTTGCGTTGGTCTTTGTTGCCCGTTCCTAGCATATTGGGTTGGCCTCCTAGCACGTTGCCAGGGTGTTGGTTGCTCGTTCCTAGCATCATGGCTTGTCCTCATAGCACATTGCCTTTGTCTTGGCCTATGCCTTGCCCGCACGACGTTGCATGTTCCTTGCATATTGTCTTGGCCTCCAAGCACGTCGCCTTCGTCTTGATTGCCCGTTCCTAGCATATCGGCTTGGCCTCCTAGCACGTTGCCTTGGTCTTGGTTGTCCGTTCCTAGCATATTGTTTGGCCCACTAGCGCGTTGCCATGCATATTGGTTTCCCGTTCCTTGCATCATGGCTTGGCCTCGTAGCATGTTGCCTTGGTCTTGGTTGTCCGTTACTAGCGTATTGTTTGGACCCCTAGCACATTGCCTAGCATATTGGTTGCCCGTTCCTAGCATCATGGCTTGGCCTCCTAGCACGTTGCCTTGGTCTTGGTTGCCCGTTCCAAGCATATTGGCTTTGCCTCCTACCACGTTGTCTTGTTGTTGCCTATGCCTTGGCTTGCACGCACTCCGTTGCATGTTACTAGCATATCAGCTTGGCTTCCGAGCATGTTGCGTTGGTCTTCGTTGCCCGTTCCTAGCATATTGGGTTGGCCTCCTAGCACGTTGCCAGGGTGTTGGTTGCTCGTTCCTAGCAACATGGCTTGTCCTCCTAGCACATTGCCTTTGTCTTGGCCTATGCCTTGCCCGCACGACGTTGCATGTTCCTTGCATATTGTCTTGGCCTCCTAGCACGTCGCCTTCGTCTTAATTGCCCGTTCCTAGCATATCGGCTTGGCCTCCTAGCACGTTGCCTTGGTCTTGGTTGTCCGTTCCTAGCATATTGTTTGGCCCACTAGCGCGTTGCCATGCATATTGGTTTCCCATTCCTTGCATCATGGCTTGGCCTCGTAGCATGTTGCCTTGGTCTTGTTTGTCCTTTACTAGCGTATTGTTTGGACCCCTAGCACATTGCCTAGCATATTGGTTGCCCGTTCCTAGCATCATGGCTTGGCCTCCTAGCACGTTGCCTTGCTCTTGGCCTATGCCTTGGCTTGCCCGCACAACGTTGCACGTTCCTAGCATATCGGCTTGGCCTCCTAGCACGTTGCCTTAGACTTCGTTGCCCGTTCCGAGCATATTAGCTTGGGCTCCTATCACGTTGCCTTGGTCTTGGTTGCCCGTTCCGAGCATGTCGGCTTGGCCTTCTAGCACGTTGCCTTGGTCTAGGTTGCTCGTTCCTAGCATATTGGCTTGGCCTTCTAGCACGTTGCCTTGGTCTTGGTTGTCCGTTCCTAGCATATTGTTTGGCCCCCTAGCACGTTTCCTAGCATATTGGTTGCCCGTTCCTTGCATAATGGCTTGGCCTCCTACCACGTTACCTTGCTCTTGGCCTATGCCTTGGCTTGCCCGAACGACGTTGCACATTCCTAGCATATTGTCTTGGCCTCCTAGCACGTTGCCTTGGTCTTGGTTGCCCGTTCCAAGCATATTGGCTTGGTCTCCTACCAAGTTGTCTTGCTGTTGTCTATGCCTTGGCTTGCCCGAACGACGTTGCACATTCCTAGCATATTGTCTTGGCCTCCTAGCACGTTGCCTTGGTCTTGGTTGCCCGTTCCAAGCATATTGGCTTGGCCTCCTAGCACGTTGCCTTGGTCTTGGTTGCCCGTTCCAAGCATATTGGCTTGGCCTCCTACCACGTTGTCTTGTTGTTGCCTATGCCTTGGCTTGCACGCACTCCGTTGCATGTTACTAGCATATCGGCTTGGCTTCCGAGCATGTTGCGTTGGTCTTTGTTGCCCGTTCCTAGCATATTGGGTTGGCCTCCTAGCACGTTGCCAGGGTGTTGGTTGCTCGTTCCTAGCATCATGGCTTGTCCTCATAGCACATTGCCTTTGTCTTGGCCTATGCCTTGCCCGCACGACGTTGCATGTTCCTTGCATATTGTCTTGGCCTCCTAGCACGTCGCCTTCGTCTTGATTGCCCGTTCCTAGCATATCGGCTTGGCCTCCTAGCACGTTGCCTTGGTCTTGGTTGTCCGTTCCTAGCATATTGTTTGGCCCACTAGCGCGTTGCCATGCATATTGGTTTCCCGTTCCTTGCATCATGGCTTGGCCTCGTAGCATGTTGCCTTGGTCTTGTTTGTCCGTTACTAGCGTATTGTTTGGACCCCTAGCACATTGCCTAGCATATTGGTTGCCCGTTCCTAGCATCATGGCTTGGCCTCCTAGCACGTTGCCTTGCTCTTGGCCTATGCCTTGGCTTGCCCGCACAACGTTGCACGTTCCTAGCATATCGGCTTGGCCTCCTAGCACGTTGCCTTAGACTTCGTTGCCCGTTCCGAGCATATTAGCTTGGGCTCCTATCACGTTGCCTTGGTCTTGGTTGCCCGTTCCGAGCATGTCGGCTTGGCCTTCTAGCACGTTGCCTTGGTCTAGGTTGCTCGTTCCTAGCATATTGGCTTGGCCTTCTAGCACGTTGTCTTGGTCTTGGTTGTCCGTTCCTAGCATATTGTTTGGCCCCCTAGCACGTTTCCTAGCATATTGGTTGCCCGTTCCTTGCATCATGGCTTGGCCTCCTACCACGTTACCTTGCTCTTGGCCTATGCCTTGGCTTGCCCGAACGACGTTGCACATTCCTAGCATATTGTCTTGGCCTCCTAGCACGTTGCCTTGGTCTTGGTTGCCCGTTCCAAGCATATTGGCTTGGCCTCCTACCAAGTTGTCTTGCTGTTGTCTATGCCTTGGCTTGCCCGAACGACGTTGCACATTCCTAGCATATTGTCTTGGCCTCCTAACACGTTGCCTTGGTCTTGGTTGCCCGTTCCAAGCATATTGGCTTGGCCTCCTAGCACGTTGCCTTGGTCTTGGTTGCCCGTTCCAAGCATATTGGCTTGGCCTCCTACCACGTTGTCTTGTTGTTGCCTATGCCTTGGCTTGCACGCACTCCGTTGCATGTTACTAGCATATCGGCTTGGCTTCCGAGCATGTTGCGTTGGTCTTTGTTGCCCGTTCCTAGCATATTGGGTTGGCCTCCTAGCACGTTGCCAGGGTGTTGGTTGCTCGTTCCTAGCATCATGGCTTGTCCTCCTAGCACATTGCCTTTGTCTTGGCCTATGCCTTACCCGCACGACGTTGCATGTTCCTTGCATATTGTCTTGGCCTCCTAGCACGTCGCCTTCGTCTTGATTGCGCGTTCCTAGCATATCGGCTTGGCCTCCTAGCACGTTGCCTTGGTCTTGGTTGTCCGTTCCTAGCATATTGTTTGGCCCACTAGCGCGTTGCCATGCATATTGGTTTCCCGTTCCTTGCATCATGGCTTGGCCTCGTAGCATGTTGCCTTGGTCTTGTTTGTCCGTTACTAGCGTATTGTTTGGACCCCTAGCACATTGCCTAGCATATTGGTTGCCCGTTCCTAGCATCATGGCTTGGCCTCCTAGCACGTTGCCTTGCTCTTGGCCTATGCCTTGGCTTGCCCGCACAACGTTGCACGTTCCTAGCATATCGGCTTGGCCTCCTAGCACGTTTCCTTAGACTTCGTTGCCCGTTCCGAGCATATTAGTTAGGGCTCCTATCACGTTGCCTTGGTCTTGGTTGCCCGTTCCGAGCATGTCGGCTTGGCCTTCTTGCACGTCCTTGGTCTTGGTTGCCCGTTCCTAGCATATTGGCTTGGCCTCCTGGCACGTTGCCTTGGTCTTGGTTGTCCGTTCCTAGCATATTGTTTGGCCCCCTAGGACGTTTCCTAGCATATTGGTTGCCCGTTCCTTGCATCATGGCTTGGCCTCCTACCACGTTACCTTGCTCTTGGCCTATGCCTTGGCTTTCCCGAACAACGTTGCACGTTCCTAGCATATTGGCTTGGCCTCCTAGCACGTTGCCTTGGTCTTGATTGCGCGTTCCAAGCATATTGGCTTGGCCTCCTAGCATGTTGCCTCGTTCTTCGTTGTCCGTTCCTACCATCATGGCTTGGTCTCCTAGGACGTTGCCTTGGTCTTGGATGTCCATTCCTAGCATATTGGTTTGGCCTCCTAGCACGTTCCCTTGGTGTTGGTTGCCCGTTTGTAGCCTATTGGCTTGTTCTCCTAGCTCGTTGCCTGGATCTTGGTTGACCGTTCCTTGCATCATGGCTTGGCCTCCTAGCAAGTTGCCTTGCTCTTGGCCCATTCCTAGGATATCGGCTTGGCCTCCTACCACGTTGTCTTGTTGTTACCTATGCCTTGGCTTGCACGCACGCCGATGCAGGTTACTAGCATATCGGCTTGGCTTCCGAGCATGTTGCGTTGGTCTTCGTTGGTCGTTCACCCATTTAGTGTCATTTTGACCTAATTAGACTCTTTTGGTAGAAAAAGAACCGTTATACCAATCGGACTCAAATGACCCAATATGTGCTAATATGGCTCTATATGACCCATTTAGTGTCATTTTGACCTAATTAGACTCTTTTGGTAGAAAAAGAACCGTTATACCAATCGGACCCAAATGACCCAATATGTGCTAATATGGCTCAATATGACACATTTAGTGTCATTTTGACCTAATTAGACTCTTTTGGAAGAGATATAACCGTTGTACCAATCGGACCCAAATGACTCAATATGTGCTAATATGGCTCAACATGACCCATTTAGTGTCATTTTGACCTAATTAGACTCTTTTGAAAGAAATAGAACCGTTGTACCAATCGGACCCAAATGACTCAATATGTGCTAATATGGCTCAACATGACCCATTTAGTGTCATTTTGACCTAATTAGACTCTTTTTGAAGAGATAGAACCGTTGTACCAATCGGACCGAAATGACCCAATATGTGCTAATATGGCTCTATATGACCCATTTTGTGTCATTTTGACCTAATTAGACTCTTTTTGCAGAAATATAACCGTTATACCAATCGGACACAAATGACCCAATATGTGCTAATATGGCTCTATATGACCCATTTTGTGTCATTTTGACCTAATTAGACTCTTTTGGAAGAGATATAACCGTTGTACCAATCGGACCCAAATGACTCAATATGTGCTAATATGGCTCAACATGACCCATTTAGTGTCATTTTGACCTAATTAGACTCTTTTGAAAGAAATAGAACCGTTGTACCAATCGGACCCAAATGACTCAATATGTGCTAATATGGCTCAACATGACCCATTTAGTGTCATTTTGACCTAATTAGACCCTTTTTGAAGAGATAGAACCGTTGTACCAATCGGACCGAAATGACCCAATATGTGCTAATATGGCTCTATATGACCCATTTTGTGTCATTTTGACCTAATTAGACTCTTTTTGCAGAAATATAACCGTTATACCAATCGGACACAAATGACCCAATATGTGCTAATATGGCTCTATATGACCCATTTTGTGTCATTTTGACCTAATTAGACTCTTTTGGAAGAGATAGAACCAACATGACCCATTTAGTGTCATTTTGACCTAATTAGACTCTTTTGAAAGAAATAGAACCGTTGTACCAATCGGACCCAAATGACCCAATATGTGCTAATATGGCTCTATATGACCCATTTTGTGTCATTTTGACCTAATTAGACTCTTTTTGCAGAAATATAACCGTTATACTAATCGGACACAAATGACTCAATATGTGTTAATATGGCTCAATATGACCTAATTAGTGTCATTTTGACCTAATTACTCTTTTGAAGAGCTAGAACCGTTGTACCAATCGGACCGAAATGACCCAATATGTGCTAATATGGCTCTATATGACCCATTTTGTGTCATTTTGACCTAATTAGACTCTTTTGGAAGAGATAGAACCGTTGTACCAATCGGACCCAAATGACTCAATATGTGCTAATATGGCTCAACATGACCCATTTAGTGTCATTTTGACCTAATTAGACTCTTTTGGTAGAAAAAGAACCGTTATACCAATCGGACCCAAATGACCCGATATGTGCTAATATGGCTCTATATGACACATTTAGTGTCATTTTGACCTAATTAGACTCTTTTGGAAGAGATATAACCGTTGTACCAATCGGACCCAAATGACTCAATATGTGCTAATATGGCTCAACATGACCCATTTAGTGTCATTTTGACCTAATTAGACTCTTTTTGTAGAAATAGAACCGTTGAACCAATCGGACCCAAATGACTCAATATGTGCTAATATGGCTCTATATGACACATTTAGTGTCATTTTGACCTAATTAGACTCTTTTGGAAGAGATATAACCGTTGTACCAATCGTACCCAAATAACTCAATATGTGCTAATATGGCTCAACATGACCCATTTAGTGTCATTTTGACCTAATTAGACTCTTTTTGAAGATATAAAACCGATGTACCAATCGGATCCAAATGACCCAATATGTGCTAATATGGCTCAATATGACCTAATTAGTGTCATTTTGACCTAATTAAACTCTTTTTGAAGAGATAGAACCGTTGTATCAATCAGACCCAAATGACTCAATATGTGCTAATATGGCTCTATATGACACATTTAGTGTCATTTTGACCTAATTAGATTCTTTTTGAAGATATAGAACCGTTGTACCAATCGTATCCAAATGACCCAATATGTGCTAATATGGCTCAATATGACCTAATTAGTGTCATTTTGACGTAATTAAACTCTTTTTTGAAGAGATGGAACCGTTATACCAATCGGACCCAAATGACCCAATATGTGCTAATATGGCTCTATATGACCCATTTAGTGTCATTTTGACCTAATTAGACTCTTTTGGTAGAAAAAGAACCGTTATACCAATCGGACCCAAATTACCCAATATGTGCTAATATAGCTCTATATGATCCATTTAGTGTCATTTTAACCTAATTAAACTCTTTTTAAAGAGATAGAACCGTTGTACCAATCTGACCCAAATGACCCAATAGTTGCTAATATGGCTCAACATGACCCATTTAGTGTCATTTTGACCAAATTAGACTTTTTTTGAAGAGATAGAACCGTTATACCAATCGGACACAAATGACTCAATATGTGTTAATATGGCTCAATATGACCTAATTAGTGTCATTTTGACCTAATTAAACTCTTTTTGAAGAGATAGAACCGTTGTACCAATCGGACCCAAATGACTTAATATGTGCTAATATGGCTCAACATGACCCATTTAGTGTCATTTTTGACCTAATTAGACTCTTTTGGTAGAAATAGAACCGTTATACCAATCGGACCCAAATTAGACTCTTTTGGTAGAAATAGAACCGTTATACCAATCGGACCCAAATGACCCAATATGTGCTAATATGGCTCTATATGACCCATTTCGTGTCATTTTGACCTAATTAGACTCTTTTGGTAGAAAAAGAACCGTTATACCAATCGGACCCAAATGACCCAATATGTGCTAATATGGCTCTATATGATCCATTTAGTGTCATTTTGACCTAATTAGACTCTTTTTGTATTACACTCCATGCAAATCTATTGGATGTCTGTATTCTTGATTCCGGCGGCTACGATTCATGAAATCGAACAGATGTGTCGTAATTTTCTTTGGGATAAGGCTGAAGGACAAATGGGGAAATGTCGTGTTTCTTGGGACATGGTGTGTTCGCCAAGGAAATGTGGTGGCCTAGGTATGAAGAGACTGGCTTTATGGAACCGATGTTTGCTATTTAAACACATTTGGGATATTCTTACGAAAAGAAATTCCATGTGGGTTAATTGGATTCATTCCAATTGCATTAAGGGGCGAAACTTCTGGGTGATCAAAAGGAGAAATGAATGGTCGTGGTTGGTTCGTTCTCTCTTGGACCTTCGGCCTCACTGTAGACGATACTTCATTTCTAATGTTGGTAATGGTATTTTCACTCATGCTTGGGAGGACACTTGGAGTGAGTATGGCCCATTAATCCAAATGATTTCTTATAGGTTCATAAATGGTAATGGGTTTCATAATGCGTCTACGGTTTATGATCTTATGATGAAATTTGGTAATGGGTGGCCGGTGGAATGGATACAAAGATACCCTCGGTTAAAAGATATTTCTATCCCAACGCCCAAGGTTTATGAAGACGAGTTCTTATGGTTGGGTACTAATCGAGTACGACAATTCTTTACCGTGAAAGAAGCACGGAATACTTTGGAAGAACGGCGGCCTCTTGTGCATTGGTACAAAGTGGTATGGCACAAAGCTTTCATTCCAAAACACGCCCTTTGTATGTGGATGGCGTGTCGAAAAGGCCGCCTACTCAAGATAGGCTCATACAAAGGTGGAAGTCCGAACCCCGGATATAAAGTGTGTTTTCTGTAAACTTACGGTTGAAACTCATGATCATCTTTTTTTCCAATGTACCTATTCGAGGTGCATTTGGAATATGGTCAAAAAGGAAACGGGAATTCAGTATTGTCCGGACAATTGGACGGATATTATTGATTTATGGTCGACGGGCCAATGGAGACGATGGTCAACGGTTCAAAAGCTGGCTATTTCGGCCGTGGTATACCATGTGTGGATGGAAAGGAATCGAACTTTTTTTGATAATCAGAATAAAAGCTCAAAACAGGTTGTTGATGAGATAAAGAGGGAGATTCTCTTGAGAATGGCTTGGAAGACAAAGAAAAGACAGTTAGAGTTCAATGCGGAGTGATCAAGGCGTATTTTGGTTGGTGTTAGTTTGGGAGCTTTTGGCGGTTTACACCTTTTTGCTTTCTATTTTTTCCTTGATTTATTTTTGGTGTATGTCGCTTTGTTTGTTTTGGCTTCTTATGGCATGGTTTGTATGCCAAAGTTGCCGTTGTAGCTCGTGCTAACTTTTGGGCGTTTTGCTCTTTTTACTGTCCTTTATAATATTGCCTGGAGTAATCTCCTTTCCGTAGACTCTTTTTGTAGAAATAGAACCGTTGTACCAATTGGACCCAAATGACTCAATATTTGCTAATATGGCTCTATATGACACATTTAGTGTCATTTTGACCTAATTAGACTCTTTTGGAAGAGATATAACCGTTGTACCAATCGGACCCAAATGACTCAATATGTGCTAATATGGCTCAACATGACCCATTTA
Source organism: Silybum marianum (assembly GCA_036898165.1). Taxonomy (NCBI): domain Eukaryota; kingdom Viridiplantae; phylum Streptophyta; class Magnoliopsida; order Asterales; family Asteraceae; genus Silybum; species Silybum marianum. The sequence goes on along the minus strand of CM072537.1, from coordinate 35,477,568 downwards.
GTGTCATTTTGACCTAATTAGACTCTTTTTGAAGATATAAAACCGATGTACCAATCGGATCCAAATGACCCAATATGTGCTAATATGGCTCAATATGACCTAATTAGTGTCATTTTGACCTAATTAAACTCTTTTTGAAGAGATAGAACCGTTGTATCAATCAGACCCAAATGACTCAATATGTGCTAATATGGCTCTATATGACACATTTAGTGTCATTTTGACCTAATTAGATTCTTTTTGAAGATATAGAACTGTTGTACCAATCGTATCCAAATGACCCAATATGTGCTAATATGGCTCAATATGACCTAATTAGTGTCATTTTGACGTAATTAAACTCTTTTTTGAAGAGATGGAACCGTTATACCAAACGGACCCAAATGACCCAATATGTGCTAATATGGCTCTATATGACCCATTTAGTGTCATTTTGACCTAATTAGACTCTTTTGGTAGAAAAAGAACCGTTATACCAATCGGACCCAAATTACCCAATATGTGCTAATATAGCTCTATATGACCCATTTAGTGTCATTTTAACCTAATTAAACTCTTTTTAAAGAGATAGAACCGTTGTACCAATCTGACCCAAATGACCCAATATTTGCTAATATGGCTCAACATGACCCATTTAGTGTCATTTTGACCTAATTAGACTCTTTTGGAAGAGATATAACCGTTGTACCAATCGGACCCAAATGACTCAATATGTGCTAATATGGCTCAACATGACCCATTTAGTGTCATTTTGACCTAATTAGACTCTTTTGAAAGAAATAGAACCGTTGTACCAATCGGACCCAAATGACTCAATATGTGCTAATATGGCTCAACATGACCCATTTAGTGTCATTTTGACCTAATTAGACTCTTTTTGAAGAGATAGAACCGTTGTACCAATCGGACCGAAATGACCCAATATGTGCTAATATGGCTCTATATGACCCATTTTGTGTCATTTTGACCTAATTAGACTCTTTTTGCAGAAATATAACCGTTATACCAATCGGACACAAATGACCCAATATGTGCTAATATGGCTCTATATGACCCATTTTGTGTCATTTTGACCTAATTAGACTCTTTTGGAAGAGATAGAACCAACATGACCCATTTAGTGTCATTTTGACCTAATTAGACTCTTTTGAAAGAAATAGAACCGTTGTACCAATCGGACCCAAATGACCCAATATGTGCTAATATGGCTCTATATGACCCATTTTGTGTCATTTTGACCTAATTAGACTCTTTTTGCAGAAATATAACCGTTATACTAATCGGACACAAATGACTCAATATGTGTTAATATGGCTCAATATGACCTAATTAGTGTCATTTTGACCTAATTACTCTTTTTGAAGAGATAGAACCGTTGTACCAATCGGACCGAAATGACCCAATATGTGCTAATATGGCTCTATATGACCCATTTTGTGTCATTTTGACCTAATTAGACTCTTTTGGAAGAGATAGAACCGTTGTACCAATCGAACCCAAATGACTCAATATGTGCTAATATGGCTCAACATGACCCATTTAGTGTCATTTTGACCTAATTAGACTCTTTTGGTAGAAAAAGAACCGTTATACCAATCGGACCCAAATGACCCGATATGTGCTAATATGGCTCTATATGACACATTTAGTGTCATTTTGACCTAATTAGACTCTTTTGGAAGAGATATAACCGTTGTACCAATCGGACCCAAATGACTCAATATGTGCTAATATGGCTCAACATGACCCATTTAGTGTCATTTTGACCTAATTAGACTCTTTTTGTAGAAATAGAACCGTTGAACCAATCGGACCCAAATGACTCAATATGTGCTAATATGGCTCTATATGACACATTTAGTGTCATTTTGACCTAATTAGACTCTTTTGGAAGAGATATAACCGTTGTACCAATCGGACCCAAATAACTCAATATGTGCTAATATGGCTCAACATGACCCATTTAGTGTCATTTTGACCTAATTAGACTCTTTTTGAAGATATAAAACCGATGTACCAATCGGATCCAAATGACCCAATATGTGCTAATATGGCTCAATATGACCTAATTAGTGTCATTTTGACCTAATTAAACTCTTTTTGAAGAGATAGAACCGTTGTATCAATCAGACCCAAATGACTCAATATGTGCTAATATGGCTCTATATGACACATTTAGTGTCATTTTGACCTAATTAGATTCTTTTTGAAGATATAGAACCGTTGTACCAATCGTATCCAAATGACCCAATATGTGCTAATATGGCTCAATATGACCTAATTAGTGTCATTTTGACGTAATTAAACTCTTTTTTGAAGAGATGGAACCGTTATACCAATCGGACCCAAATGACCCAATATGTGCTAATATGGCTCTATATGACCCATTTAGTGTCATTTTGACCTAATTAGACTCTTTTGGTAGAAAAAGAACCGTTATACCAATCGGACCCAAATTACCCAATATGTGCTAATATAGCTCTATATGATCCATTTAGTGTCATTTTAACCTAATTAAACTCTTTTTAAAGAGATAGAACCGTTGTACCAATCTGACCCAAATGACCCAATAGTTGCTAATATGGCTCAACATGACCCATTTAGTGTCATTTTGACCAAATTAGACTGGCTTTATGGAACCGATGTTTGCTATTTAAACACATTTGGGGTATTCTTACGAAAAGAAATTCCATGTGGGTTAATTGGATTCATTCCAATTGCATTAAGGGGCGAAACTTCTGGGTGATCAAAAGGAGAAATGAATGGTCGTGGTTGGTTCGTTCTCTCTTGGACCTTCGGCCTCACTGTAGACGATACTTCATTTCTAATGTTGGTAATGGTATTTTCACTCATGCTTGGGAGGACACTTGGAGTGAGTATGGCCCATTAATCCAAATGATTTCTTATAGGTTCATAAATGGTAATGGGTTTCATAATGCGTCTACGGTTTATGATCTTATGATGAAATTTGGTAATGGGTGGCCGGTGGAATGGATACAAAGATACCCTCAGTTGCAGCATATTTCTATCCCAACGCCCAAGGTTTATGAAGACGAGTTCTTATGGTTGGGTACTAATCAGGTACGACAATTCTTTACTGTGAAAGAAGCCTGGAATACTTTGGAAGAACGGTGGCCTCTTGTGCATTGGTACAAAGTGGTATGGCACAAAGCTTTCATTCCAAAACACGCCCTTTGTATGTGGATGGCGTGTCAGAAAAGGCTGCCTACTCAAGATAGGCTCATACGGTGGAAGTCTAAACCCCGGATATAAAGTGTGTTTTCCGTAAGCTTACGGTTGAAACTCATGATCATCTTTTTTTCCAATGTACCTATTCGAGGTGCATTTGGAATATGGTCAAAAAGGAAACAGGAATTCAGTATTGTCCGGACAATTGGACGGATATTATTGATTTATGGTCGACGGGCCAATGGAGACGATGGTCAACGGTTCAAAAGCTGGCTATTTCGGCCGTGGTATACCATGTGTGGATGGAAAGGAATCGAACTTTTTTTGATAATCAGAATAAAAGCTCAAAACAGGTTGTTGATGAGATAAAGAGGGAGATTCTCTTGAGAATGGCTTGGAAGACAAAGAAAAGACAGTTAGAGTTCAATGCGGAGTGATCAAGGCGTCTTTTGGTTGGTGTTAGTTTGGGAGCTTTTGGCGGTTTACACCTTTTTGCTTTCTATTTTTTCCTTGATTTATTTTTGGTGTATGTCGCTTTGTTTGTTTTGGCTTCTTATGGCATGGTTTGTATGCCAAAGTTGCCGTTGTAGCTCGTGCTAACTTTTGGGCGTTTTGCTCTTTTTACTGTCCTTTATAATATTGCCTGGAGTAATCTCCTTTCCGTAGACTTTTTTTGAAGAGATAGAACCGTTATACCAATCGGACACAAATGACTCAATATGTGTTAATATGGCTCAATATGACCTAATTAGTGTCATTTTGACCTAATTAAACTCTTTTTGAAGAGATAGAACCGTTGTACCAATCGGACCCAAATGACTTAATATGTGCTAATATGGCTCAACATGACCCATTTAGTGTCATTTTTGACCTAATTAGACTCTTTTGGTAGAAATAGAACCGTTATACCAATCGGACCCAAATTAGACTCTTTTGGTAGAAATAGAACCGTTATACCAATCGGACCCAAATGACCCAATATGTGCTAATATGGCTCTATATGACCCATTTCGTGTCATTTTGACCTAATTAGACTCTTTTGGTAGAAAAAGAACCGTTATACCAATCGGACCCAAATGACCCAATATGTGCTAATATGGCTCTATATGATCCATTTAGTGTCATTTTGACCTAATTAGACTCTTTTTGTAGAAATAGAACCGTTGTACCAATTGGACCCAAATGACTCAATATTTGCTAATATGGCTCTATATGACACATTTAGTGTCATTTTGACCTAATTAGACTCTTTTGGAAGAGATATAACCGTTGTACCAATCGGACCCAAATGACTCAATATGTGCTAATATGGCTCAACATGACCCATTTAGTGTCATTTTGACCTAATTAGACTCTTTTTGAAGATATAAAACCGATGTACCAATCGGATCCAAATGACCCAATATGTGCTAATATGGCTCAATATGACCTAATTAGTGTCATTTTGACCTAATTAAACTCTTTTTGAAGAGATAGAACCGTTGTATCAATCAGACCCAAATGACTCAATATGTGCTAATATGGCTCTATATGACACATTTAGTGTCATTTTGACCTAATTAGATTCTTTTTGAAGATATAGAACTGTTGTACCAATCGTATCCAAATGACCCAATATGTGCTAATATGGCTCAATATGACCTAATTAGTGTCATTTTGACGTAATTAAACTCTTTTTTGAAGAGATGGAACCGTTATACCAAACGGACCCAAATGACCCAATATGTGCTAATATGGCTCTATATGACCCATTTAGTGTCATTTTGACCTAATTAGACTCTTTTGGTAGAAAAAGAACCGTTATACCAATCGGACCCAAATTACCCAATATGTGCTAATATAGCTCTATATGACCCATTTAGTGTCATTTTAACCTAATTAAACTCTTTTTAAAGAGATAGAACCGTTGTACCAATCTGACCCAAATGACCCAATATTTGCTAATATGGCTCAACATGACCCATTTAGTGTCATTTTGACCTAATTAGACTCTTTTGGAAGAGATATAACCGTTGTACCAATCGGACCCAAATGACTCAATATGTGCTAATATGGCTCAACATGACCCATTTAGTGTCATTTTGACCTAATTAGACTCTTTTGAAAGAAATAGAACCGTTGTACCAATCGGACCCAAATGACTCAATATGTGCTAATATGGCTCAACATGACCCATTTAGTGTCATTTTGACCTAATTAGACTCTTTTTGAAGAGATAGAACCGTTGTACCAATCGGACCGAAATGACCCAATATGTGCTAATATGGCTCTATATGACCCATTTTGTGTCATTTTGACCTAATTAGACTCTTTTTGCAGAAATATAACCGTTATACCAATCGGACACAAATGACCCAATATGTGCTAATATGGCTCTATATGACCCATTTTGTGTCATTTTGACCTAATTAGACTCTTTTGGAAGAGATAGAACCAACATGACCCATTTAGTGTCATTTTGACCTAATTAGACTCTTTTGAAAGAAATAGAACCGTTGTACCAATCGGACCCAAATGACCCAATATGTGCTAATATGGCTCTATATGACCCATTTTGTGTCATTTTGACCTAATTAGACTCTTTTTGCAGAAATATAACCGTTATACTAATCGGACACAAATGACTCAATATGTGTTAATATGGCTCAATATGACCTAATTAGTGTCATTTTGACCTAATTACTCTTTTTGAAGAGATAGAACCGTTGTACCAATCGGACCGAAATGACCCAATATGTGCTAATATGGCTCTATATGACCCATTTTGTGTCATTTTGACCTAATTAGACTCTTTTGGAAGAGATAGAACCGTTGTACCAATCGGACCCAAATGACTCAATATGTGCTAATATGGCTCAACATGACCCATTTAGTGTCATTTTGACCTAATTAGACTCTTTTGGTAGAAAAAGAACCGTTATACCAATCGGACCCAAATGACCCGATATGTGCTAATATGGCTCTATATGACACATTTAGTGTCATTTTGACCTAATTAGACTCTTTTGGAAGAGATATAACCGTTGTACCAATCGGACCCAAATGACTCAATATGTGCTAATATGGCTCAACATGACCCATTTAGTGTCATTTTGACCTAATTAGACTCTTTTTGTAGAAATAGAACCGTTGAACCAATCGGACCCAAATGACTCAATATGTTCTAATATGGCTCTATATGACACATTTAGTGTCATTTTGACCTAATTAGACTCTTTTGGAAGAGATATAACCGTTGTACCAATCGGACCCAAATAACTCAATATGTGCTAATATGGCTCAACATGACCCATTTAGTGTCATTTTGACCTAATTAGACTCTTTTTGAAGATATAAAACCGATGTACCAATCGGATCCAAATGACCCAATATGTGCTAATATGGCTCAATATGACCTAATTAGTGTCATTTTGACCTAATTAAACTCTTTTTGAAGAGATAGAACCGTTGTATCAATCAGACCCAAATGACTCAATATGTGCTAATATGGCTCTATATGACACATTTAGTGTCATTTTGACCTAATTAGATTCTTTTTGAAGATATAGAACCGTTGTACCAATCGTATCCAAATGACCCAATATGTGCTAATATGGCTCAATATGACCTAATTAGTGTCATTTTGACGTAATTAAACTCTTTTTTGAAGAGATGGAACCGTTATACCAATCGGACCCAAATGACCCAATATGTGCTAATATGGCTCTATATGACCCATTTAGTGTCATTTTGACCTAATTAGACTCTTTTGGTAGAAAAAGAACCGTTATACCAATCGGACCCAAATTACCCAATATGTGCTAATATAGCTCTATATGATCCATTTAGTGTCATTTTAACCTAATTAAACTCTTTTTAAAGAGATAGAACCGTTGTACCAATCTGACCCAAATGACCCAATAGTTGCTAATATGGCTCAACATGACCCATTTAGTGTCATTTTGACCAAATTAGACTTTTTTTGAAGAGATAGAACCGTTATACCAATCGGACACAAATGACTAAATATGTGTTAATATGGCTCAATATGACCTAATTAGTGTCATTTTGACCTAATTAAACTCTTTTTGAAGAGATAGAACCGTTGTACCAATCGGACCCAAATGACCCAATATGTGCTAATATGGCTCAACATGACCCATTTAGTGTCATTTTTGACCTAATTAGACTCTTTTGGTAGAAATAGAACCGTTATACCAATCGGACCCAAATTAGACTCTTTTGGTAGAAATAGAACCGTTATACCAATCGGACCCAAATGACCCAATATGTGCTAATATGGCTCTATATGACCCATTTCGTGTCATTTTGACCTAATTAGACTCTTTTGGTAGAAAAAGAACCGTTATACCAATCGGACCCAAATGACCCAATATGTGCTAATATGGCTCTATATGATCCATTTAGTGTCATTTTGACCTAATTAGACTCTTTTTGTAGAAATAGAACCGTTGTACCAATTGGACCCAAATGACTCAATATTTGCTAATATGACTCTATATGACACATTTAGTGTCATTTTGACCTAATTAGACTCTTTTGGAAGAGATATAACCGTTGTACCAATCGGACCCAAATGACTCAATATGTGCTAATATGGCTCAACATGACCCATTTAGTGTCATTTTGACCTAATTAGACTCTTTTTGAAGATATAAAACCGATGTACCAATCGGATCCAAATGACCCAATATGTGCTAATATGGCTCAATATGACCTAATTAGTGTCATTTTGACCTAATTAAACTCTTTTTGAAGAGATAGAACCGTTGTATCAATCAGACCCAAATGACTCAATATGTGCTACTAATATGGCTCTATATGACACATTTAGTGTCATTTTGACCTAATTAGATTCTTTTTGAAGAGATGGAACCGTTATACCAAACGGACCCAAATGACCCAATATGTGCTAATATGGCTCTATATGACCCATTTAGTGTCATTTTGACCTAATTAGACTCTTTTGGTAGAAAAAGAACCGTTATACCAATCGGACCCAAATTACCCAATATGTGCTAATATAGCTCTATATGACCCATTTAGTGTCATTTTAACCTAATTAAACTCTTTTTAAAGAGATAGAACCGTTGTACCAATCTGACCCAAATGACCCAATATTTGCTAATATGGCTCAACATGACCCATTTAGTGTCATTTTGACCTAATTAGACTCTTTTTGAAGATATAAAACCGATGTACCAATCGGATCCAAATGACCCAATATGTGCTAATATGGCTCAATATGACCTAATTAGTGTCATTTTGACCTAATTAAACTCTTTTTGAAGAGATAGAACCGTTGTATCAATCAGACCCAAATGACTCAATATGTGCTAATATGGCTCTATATGACACATTTAGTGTCATTTTGACCAAATTAGATTCTTTTTGAAGATATAGAACTGTTGTACCAATCGTATCCAAATGACCCAATATGTGCTAATATGGCTCAATATGACCTAATTAGTGTCATTTTGACGTAATTAAACTCTTTTTTGAAGAGATGGAACTGTTATACCAATCGGACCCAAATGACCCAATATGTGCTAATATGGCTCTATATGACCCATTTAGTGTCATTTTGACCTAATTAGACTCTTTTGGTAGAAAAAGAACCGTTATACCAATCGGACCCAAATTACCCAATATGTGCTAATATAGCTCTATATGACCCATTTAGTGTCATTTTAACCTAATTAAACTCTTTTTAAAGAGATAGAACCGTTGTACCAATCTGACCCAAATGACCCAATATTTGCTAATATGGCTCAACATGACCCATTTAGTGTCATTTTGACCAAATTAGACTTTTTTTGAAGAGATAGAACCGTTATACCAATAGGACACAAATGACTCAATATGTGTTAATATGGCTCAATATGACCTAATTAGTGTCATTTTGACCTAATTAAACTCTTTTTGAAGAGATAGAACCGTTGTACCAATCGGACCCAAATGACTTAATATGTGCTAATATGGCTCAACATGACCCATTTAGTGTCATTTTTGACCTAATTAGACTCTTTTGGTAGAAATAGAACCGTTATACCAATCGGACCCAAATGACCCAATATGTGCTAATATGGCTCTATATGACCCATTTAGTGTCATTTTGACCTAATTAGACTCTTTTGGTAGAAAAAGAACCGTTATACCAATCGGACCCAAATGACCCAATATGTGCTAATATGGCTCTATATGATCCATTTAGTGTCATTTTGACCTAATTAGACTCTTTTTGTAGAAATAGAACCGTTGTACCAATCGGACCCAAATGACTCAATATGTGCTAATATGGCTCTATATGACACATTTAGTGTCATTTTGACCTAATTAGACTCTTTTTGAAGAGATAGAACCGTTGTACCAATCGGACCCAAATGACCCAATATGTGCTAATATGGCTCAACATGACCCATTTAGTGTCATTTTGACCTAATTAGACTTTTTTTGAAGAGATAGAACCGTTATACCAATCGGACACAAATGACTCAATATGTGTTAATATGGCTCAATATGACCTAATTAGTGTCATTTTGACCTAATTAAACTCTTTTTGAAGAGATAGAACCGTTGTACCAATCGGACCGAAATGACCCAATATGTGCTAATATGGCTCTATATGACCCATTTTGTGTCATTTTGACCTAATTAGACTCTTTTGGAAGAGATATAACCGTTGTACCAATCGGACCCAAATGACTCAATATGTGCTAATATGGCTCAACATGACCCATTTAGTGTCATTTTGACCTAATTAGACTCTTTTTGAAGATATATAACCGTTGTACCAATCGGATCCAAATGATCCAATATGTGCTAATATGGCTCAATATGACCTAATTAGTGTCATTTTGACCTAATTAAACTCTTTTTGAAGAGATAGAACCGTTGTACCAATCGGACCCAAATGACCCAATATGTGCTAATATGGCTAACATGACCCATTTAGTGTCATTTTGACCTAATTCGACTTTTTTTTGAAGAGATAGAACCCTTATACCAATCGGACACAAATGACTCAATATGTGTTAATATGGCTCAATATGACCTAATTAGTGTCATTTTGACCTAATTAGACTTTTTTTGAAGAGATAGAACCCTTATACCAATCGGACACAAATGACTCAATATGTGTTAATATGGCTCAATATGACCTAATTAGTGTCATTTTGACGTAATTAAACTCTTTTTTGAAGAGATGGAACCGTTATACCAATCGGACCCAAATGACCCAATATGTGCTAATATGGCTCTATATGACCCATTTAGTGTCATTTTGACCTAATTAGACTCTTTTGGTAGAAAAAGAACCGTTATACCAATCAGACCCAAATTACCCAATATGTGCTAATATAGCTCTATATGACCCATTTAGTGTCATTTTAACCTAATTAAACTCTTTTTAAAGAGATAGAACCGTTGTACCAATCTGACCCAAATGACCCAATAGTTGCTAATATGGCTCAACATGACCCATTTAGTGTCATTTTGACCAAATTAGACTTTTTTTGAAGAGATAGAACCGTTATACCAATCGGACACAAATGACTCAATATGTGTTAATATGGCTCAATATGACCTAATTAGTGTCATTTTGACCTAATTAAACTCTTTTTGAAGAGATAGAACCGTTGTACCAATCGGACCCAAATGACTTAATATGTGCTAATATGGCTCAACATGACCCATTTAGTGTCATTTTTGACCTAATTAGACTCTTTTGGTAGAAATAGAACCGTTATACCAATCGGACCCAAATTAGACTCTTTTGGTAGAAATAGAACCGTTATACCAATCGGACCCAAATGACCCAATATGTGCTAATATGGCTCTATATGACCCATTTCGTGTCATTTTGACCTAATTAGAGTCTTTTGGTAGAAAAAGAACCGTTATACCAATCGGACCCAAATGACCCAATATGTGCTAATATGGCTCTATATGATCCATTTAGTGTCATTTTGACCTAATTAGACTCTTTTTGTAGAAATAGAACCGTTGTACCA